>ML779334.1:314378-336837 GCA_009831015.1 Picea engelmannii
GAAGAGGATCTGACGAAGCTGTCGCATTCGCATCTACGATTGTAAGTACTGCTGTCGTTATTCTCATTAATATGACATGCTTGGCCTGTTTCTTTCTAGTTTGTGTTTGATGCTACATGAACTTATCACTCAGTGATAGATATGTTTTCAAGCTAATGTCAATAGAGTAGGAAGTGGTCGTATCTTGATTTGTCCACAGGCATCAACGAGAAGCAAAGGATTGGAGCGCAACTCGGAGCGTGCAGGGACAAACGTCGGTCAAAAGGTACTTCTGTTACTCTTCCTTCTCATGCATTAGGCTTATATAGATTCGAAATAAATTCAGTGTCCATGATAAGCACTTTTCTGTCTAGGGTTAAGGTCAAGCCTTAGAGGTCGATCTACTTGTCCGCAGGCAGATTTTCCTACAACACACATATCGTGATTTCGGGATTCCTATGGTTAATATTCTTTGACATCTCCAAATCTCGATCCGCGAAACTCCAAAATGGACTGGGATCAATGGTCCAGATCAAACCTTGATCTGACGACTCAGATTAAGTCACGATTTCACAGATCACGATTTTGGGATTCCTATGGTTAATATTCTTTGACATCTCCAACTCTGGATCCCCGAAACTGCGAAGTGATGTAAACCTTCTGATGTCACATGTGGATTGACACGTATCGAATAACTGCCACATGTCACTCTGATTCGTGACTTACATGTGCATGAAATGTTGAATCAGCTTGACACTTGTCATTGCCTGGTTGTGCCACGTGTTCTTAGATGACGTGGTTTGCTGACGTGTCTTGTTTTGGGATTTCACATTTCTCGAATTCGACAGGTTAGGGAACCCCGTTCCTTTGAATTTCTAGTCAGAAAAATGACGATCTTTCACCACGTTTCCTACTCGAAGATGGATGGTCCTCCTGCTTTCAGGATTTTGTAAGCCCGCTTCTCCTAACACTTTAAATAACGTGCAGGCTCTCCTGGATCCAACGGTGGTCAGAACCTACACTCGTATCTAATGCCCGAGATCTATCCTCCATATCTGCATGCTCCTCTTGTCTACATTGAGAACTGACAACCATCGGGAATTCTGAATTGTTGATCCAACGATCACAGTTGCTGCTCTTCCCCAATTATCACTGTGCTGCTGATCATCGATGTTGTACTTAAGCCATCATCTCTGCTATAATTTCCATCAATGACAAGCATACGCTGCCTGTAAAACATGCCAAACACACTATCCACAACTCCAGAGTGAATCACTTCGAGAGTTTATGGTTGGAAAGGAAACGAAAAGTCCTGAAGTCCGAAGGATGAAGGTCCAAAGTCGATCTCAGTCGTTGATCTAAGATACATTTCGGGAGTTAGGACAACCATTAGATCCAGGAGAAGAACATGTTTCACATGAGGAGATTCATGTAAGAAAGACTACATCAGCAAGGACACATGGCACAATCATATAATGACAAGTGTCAAGTTGAATCGACATTTAGGGTATGTGCAAATCACGAATCTGAGTGACATGTGACAACTACTTAGGTTGTGCCATGTCATCAAGTGATGTAAGCAAGTTACATCATTGCAGGATTTTTACTTCGAGGGTTTTACCACTAGTGATTAGACTAAAGTCCTGAAGTCCCAAACACCGAAGAATCAAAGAAGACCTCGATCATTGATCACCAGGAGGGATACGTGTCAAAAGATTTCATTCGGGTGAAAATTCTCCAAGAAAACACGAAGGAGAAAGGTTTGAAATTGTCGAAGGCCGAACATCTGAAGAAGATGGGAGATGTATATCTACAAGAGGACAGATGTCGACAGATCTTCCATTTTGGAAGGTATCCAGTTAGAAGAAACAAGAAGTTGAGATTTGAAATCTTTGGAGTCCGGAGACTTGTAGGAGATCTCGACCGTTAATCCAAGAGGACATGTGTTAGTGGCTTGTCAACTCTGGAAGATTGACGTATGGAGGAAATATGGGTTTGAGAGTTGAAACTCCCGAAGAACAAATTATGAAATCAATCACAACTGTTGATCTACAGAACTTGAAAGGACATATCTGAATCATTAGTTCAAGAGCATCGTCATGATCGTGAGATCAATAGTCCTATCGCATTGCAGGGATTGAATTTGCAATAATGTTAATGAGTTGAGGGTGGGCCACAATCAAAACCATGGTTTTGGATAAAGGACATGTGGAGGCTCGAGGTAAATTGTGTGTTGAAACATAGTTTGTTTTAAATCACATTTGGACATGTCTGCAATCGCGTGGTCACATGATTTCATCACCCAAGGTCATATCGAGAACGAAGCTAGTGCTTGGTAGGCATTAGTTCAGAGTTTGGGAGTTTGAAATTCAGGAAAGTCAGGGTTGGCTCACATCCAAATACCCAAAACATGAAGTCTCGAATTGCATGGCCTCAAGTCATAGCCAGTGGTCACGTGGAGAGAGAAAATAGAGGAAATAAATAGTGTCTCTAAGCTCCACTTTGGATATCGGGAGTTGGGAGAAATGAGATGTCTCATACCAAGACTCCCGAATTCACGAGTTAAAAAGCACTTGTTGGTTAGGCATATGGTCATCTCCGATGGTCACATGAAGGATGGGGATTAGAAGCCAAAGAATCCAAAAGCAACTGAATGTAACTACCAGAGAAGACGAAGAGTTGTGTCTGTCGGAGAAGCCAAATAATCTCAGGATAACGCCCGCTAATGATGAATAGATTCAGAATAAATGTCAAAGACGATGAAGAGTTTGAATGATGATAAGGAAGGGGACTTGAGGTGATAAAGACATGCAGAAAAGAGAAGATAGCATGATTTTTCGATAGTTATGTATGTGGGTAGAATGTGACCGAGTACAGGACTTGAACTGGAGATCCGAGGTGCAACATATAACATGTAAAGATAGCACAAAGTATAAAGGAAGAAGAAAATATGAATAGAGGGTGTGTAGAAGGAGAAAGAGAAGAGTATTGAAGCATAACAGAATAATAGAAGCTGGAAGAGGCAGAAGAGACATGGAGCTATAACATACCATATCAGAGATAAAGCAAGTAAGTAAAGTTTTTTTAAGATTCAATTAGGGTGGTAGGGTGGTGCTAGGGAGGATTGTAGTCCTCTAAATTCTAGTTTGTGCTAGAAGATATTTTGGGAGTTGGTGCTTCCATCTAGTGGGTGCTAGAGAAACCTGGGAGTTGGTTATAGAGAAATTTGAGAGTTGGTGCTCTCTGCAAGTTGTAGCTTGCTATCATAGGTTGTATCCTCATATTTGATTTGGAGCTCAAGGATTGCGATATACATGAAAGTTGGAGCTTGATTGACGTCCTAAGAAGAAGAGGTTTTCACCCTTATGGGTTTCCTCATGAAAATAAGTGTCTCTATGTATTCTATGTGATTGATCAAATATTGTATATCTATGCATGTTAAGTTATAAGAAACACATTAAATAATAATCTAGAAAGAATCATAAAATAACAGGAAAAGTTTCAAGCTTATATACATAACTAATTCACCCCCCCCCCCTCTTAGTTTTATTCCAACAATTGGTATCAGAGTCGGTGCCTTTGATCAAAGGTAGATCCATAAGCTTGAACATGACTAGTCATGATGGAAGTTCAACTAACAAACCCGCTCTGTTTGTTGGAAAAAAAATTTCCTTTTGGAAAATAAGAATGAGAACACATTTAATGTCTTTGGGTGCTGATGTTTGGGATGTCATTGAAACGGGATATGTGAATCCTGTAGTCTTGGCCTCAAAAGACGATAAGCTGGACTTTATCTTTAATTCAAAATAAATGAATGCCATCCTTAGTGGACTTGCAGAAGTCGAGTTTGTCAAAGTCATGCACTGTGATTCAACAAAGGTTATGTGGGACAAGATGATAAGTAGTTATGAAGGTAATGGAAAGGTGAAAGATGCAAAACTTCAGACTCATAGACTAAAATTTGAAAAGTTAAAGATGGATGAAGATGAAACTATCAGTAAGTACTTCTTACATATAGAAGAAATTGTCAACACTATGAAAGGCCTAGGTGAAACGATAGATGAATCTTTTCTAGTCCAGAAAATATTAAGATCTCTTCTTGATACATTTAACTCAAAGGTCTTTGCTATAGAGGAAATAACTGATCTCAAAACATTGAAACTAGATCAACTTCTTGGAACCCTAACTGCTTATGAAATGAGAATCACCAAAGGTAAATCCACTACAAGAGGCATATTTTAAGGAAGAGAAAAAAACAAACTCCGATATAGATGAGATTGAAGCAAATTTTGTGAGAAGACTGAAGAAAGGATCAGGAAAATACCAAGGTAAACTGCCCTTCAAATGTTTCAACTGTGGTAAGATAGGTAATTTTTCATCTAAGTGTCCTCACAAAATAAAGGATCAGACATATGACAATGAAGAGAAGCACAAACACAAGAAGGTCGATAAAGAGAATAATTTTAAGAAGAAAAACCTTTGTGTAAATAATGATGATGATCCCTCAGATGATGAAAGAAGTGACTCTTATATTGAAGATAAAGTAAATGATATCATGCTAATAGATTTAGATGATATAAACACTGAATATACAGGAAGCGAGTTCATTTATTGTGAAGCAGTATTAGATCTTGAAGGAGAACTTGTCAGTTCCATGGAAGAGATTGATAGACTTAGAGAAAAGAAAATAAAACAAAAATAGTTATTGCTCAGGTATGAGAAAACATGCAATGAACCATCTGAAGAAATTTATAAGGTTAATTTAGAAGAATATAATAAGATTGAAGACATCCTCAAACAACAATTGAAGGAAGTCGAAACAAAAGGTGAAAAATTGGAAGTTGAAGTAGTGACTGTAAGAAAATATCTAGAGAAATTTCAGGCTTTATATCATCAGAATATGACAAGTATTAAAGCCTCAGAAGGATTAGCCTCCATTCTGAATCAACAAAGGAATTCAAAGTTGAAAATTGGTTTGGGTTATGAAGAGGGATCAAGTAGTGGTCAACCAAGCAAAGAATCCATCAAGTTTGTCAAATCTACAACCATTGACAACAACAAACCTGCAGAAGAAAAGGAAGAGAATCAACTGCCAAGGAGGAGTGAAGGAAAAGCTACCAGAACTGAATCTATAGAACAAAGAAATAATATGCCCTCTACTTAAGAAAATCATCAACATGGAAGAAATTGACCTGCTCAAAGAAGACAACCATTTTCTAGGTTCAAATATTTTTTCTATGGATATTGTTTTTACTACTCTAACTTTGGCCACAAAGTTGTAAATTGTTCTTTAATATTTATACATGACCAATCAAGACAACCAAGGAATAAATATCTTCCACAACAAAGAATGAGGCAACCAAGTAACAAACAACCACAGACTGCAAATCAAGTGATGGTTGGGAAAAGGACACAAATTATACATAACAATAATTATGATCCTTTATTAAATGAACCAGAATGTTACATCTGCCACAGTTATGGACATAAAGATGCAGACTGTCGCTTAAAAAACTATAAGCCATATTCAAATCACAGAGCTGAAAATGTCAAGGTTTGGAAGAAGAATGAAGATAACAAGTGTGGATTAGTGTTGTCAGCTCAAAGACAAAAATACACCTGGTATATTGACAACGGATGCTCTAGTCATATGACAGGTGACAAAAGTAAGTTCCTATTACTCAAAGAAAATAAATCAGGGAGTGTGACCTTTGGAAATGATGCTCTAGGAAAGATCATAGGTAAAGTTCTAGTAAGCTTAAGTAATGGAAGAAGAAAAGCTCAAGATGTATTATTTGTTGATGGTTTAAATCATAATCTTCTTAGTGTCAGTCAGAAATGTGACAGAGGATGTGAAGTCACTTTCACTTCCAATAATTGTAAAATAAAGACAATAAACACAAAAGAGATGATTGCAAAAGGGGTTAGAACTGAAAACAATGTATATGTTCTGAAGGAAGATAAGGAGAAATTTCATTTAAGCAAACTTGATGAAAGTTGGTTATGGCACAGAAGGCTTCAAAACCTGAATTTTGGTCATATTATCAAACTGAATAATGAAGGCACTGTGAAAGACCTTCTAGGAATATCTAAGCCTAATAACTCTATGTGAATCCTATCAAATGGGGAAGCTGACTCATGCTCAATTCAAATCGAAGAGTTTCACATCTTCAGAGAAACCACTTCAAATTGTTCATATGGATCTCTGTGGACCATCGCGAAATGAAGGAACTGGAGGAGAATATTACTTTATGCTAGTCATTGATGACTTCTCTAGACTCAGGTGGGTTTCCTTTCTGAGAGAAAAATATGATGCATTTGAGAAGTTCAAAAAGTTTAAGGTGTTAGCTGAGAATTAGACAAGAATGAAGTTAAAGGCAATTCTCTAAGACAGGGGAGGATAATTTTTTTCAAGAGATTTCAAAGAATTCTATGCTAGACATGGAATTAAAAGAGAATATACTATTCCAGGTACTCATCAACAAAATGGAGTTGTAGAACACAAAAACAGATCAGGTCAGTAGATGGCAAGGGATATGATGAGTGAAAGGGAAATTTCACAAACCTTCTGGGTGGAGATTGTTCACACGACTATTCATATTCTAAAAAAAGCGCATCTATGGACAAACAGTGATAAAACTCCATATGAGTTGTGTTTTGGTCGACCTACATCAATCAAGCACTTCAAAGTATTTGGAAGTAAATGCTACATCAAGAATAATGATGATTATCTGAGAAAATTTGATATTAGAGATGATGAAGGTATCTTCTTAGGATATGCAACGAATAGTAAAGGATACATATGCTTTAACAAAAGAATGCATAAATTAGTAGACTGATTGATGTTCGAATTGATGAAGAAACTCTTGTAAAATATCAACAGAGAATAAGCACTAAGCTAGATGAAAAATATGATGAGAATAATGAAGATAAGAAAATAAAATCTCAGATTCACAAGAAGATGATGAATCAGGTGGAGAAGAGACACCCAGACAAGAAGAGTCAGGACAACAATCAACATCAAATCCTTCCTCCAGAATTACTCAAAAGAATCATCCTGAAAGTTAGATAATTGGTGAGAAAGACAAAGGTGTACAAACCATGAGAAGGATAATCAAAGACACGAAGAAATCACATATAGCCTTCATATCCATGGTGGAACCTAAAAACTTTAATGAAGCTAGTAAATATGTGAATTGGTTAAAATCAATGAATGAGGAACTGGACTAGATTGAAAACAATGACACTTGGGAACTCGTTCTTAGGCCAACAAATAAAAATGTAATAGGATCCAAATGGGTCTACAAAAACAAGATGAATGAGCAAGGAAATATTGTAAGAAATAAGGCTAGATTGGTTCACAAAGGATATGCTCAAATAGAAGGATTGGATTTTTATGAAACATTTGTGCCTGTAGCAAGATTAGAAGTTATTAGAATGTTTCTTGCCTATGCATGTCATAAACAATTTAAATTCTATCAAATGGATGTCAAGTCAGATTCTCTAAATGGAGATCTAAAAGAATGAGTCTTTATGGAACAACCAGAGGGTTTCCAAATGTCAGATAAACTTGACTTTGTATGCAAGCTAAATAAATCCTTATATGGGTTGAAACAATCTCCTTGTGCTTGGTATTACAGACTGGATAAGTATCTTCAAGACAAAGGGTTCAAGAGAGGAACAATTGACAACAATCTATATATCAAAACATAGGGTAATGATTTTCTCATTGTGTTGGTCTATGTAGATGACATGATCTTCAGAAGCAATAATGCTTCATTAGTACAATGGTTTTCTTCTGCCATGCAGTCTGAATTTGAAATGTCTATGATAGCAGAACTATCATTTTTCTTGGTATCCAAATTATTGAGAGGTCTGGAGGAATATTTATTTCTCAGGAGAAATATCTAAGAGAAATGTTGAAAAGGTTTCAAATGGAAAATTCTACATCTATGAGCACACCTATGGTCATTGGATGCAAGTTAAGCAAGGATGATGACTCACATGATGATTCGAGTTCATATAGGTCTATGATAGGCAACCTATTGTACATCACAACATCCCATCTAGACATAATGCATGTTGTTGGAATGGTAGGAAGGTATCAAGCTGCACCTAAACAGAGTCATCTGTTAGCTGTCAAAAGAACATTCAGATACTTGAAAGGAACAATGAACTATGGCCTATTGTATCCTAGGAGTCATAATTTTCAAATATCATTCTATTCATATGCTGATTGGGATAACTGCGTGGATGAAAGGAAAAGAACGAGTGGGGGTGCATTCTTCTTAGGAGATTCCCTTGTAGCATGGTTGAGAAAGAAGAAAGGTTCCATTTCATTATCAACTACATAATTTGAATACATTGCAGTTTCCACTTGTTGTACCCAAGTATTGTGGATGATTTAGACCCTTGCAGACTTGGAGGTAAAATATATTTCACCGATCCCAATTCATTGTGATAATACCAGTGCAATTAGTGTGTCAAAAAATCCAGTATTTCACTCCAAGACCAAGCATATACCCATCAAGTATCACTTCTTCAGGGAACAAGTGACCAACACTGTTGTTTATTTGCATTATATTCCATACAAATATCATATTGTTGATATCTTCACTAAACTGCTTGCAAAAGCTCAATTTGAGTATCTACGCCAGAAGTTGGGCGTGACCCTGTTATCAAGCTAAATAATCTATCTGATCAGGGGGAGAGTGCTCCTAGTATATCTGATCAGGGGGAGCACATAGTCACTCTCTATTTTCTTTGACATTGGTGTCAAAGGGGGAGAAAAAGGTGTTGTCTGGATTCTATAGTTGGAGGTCTAAGAACAATAATGTAGCCTATTAGGGTTTCCATCAATGCCAAAGGGGGAGATTGTTGGAATGTTTACAGGAAGAGTGTGCTTGGAATTGATGGAAAGAAAAGAAGGTGGAGCAGAAGGTGAGAAATATTAGGAGGAAGAATGACAGTGGTTGTTGGATCACCAATCCCAAATACTTGACACCGTTGGATCTAGGGATGATTTTTAGGATGGAAATTTATTTTAAAATATAAAAACCTTGGCGAATCGTAGTAATCCTTCATATGCCAACTATAAATGTTTGGTGATTTTTTTGTAAAAATATTCAAATTTCTAAGCATTTTATATAGTTTGTATAAAATTTTGGTGACTTTTAAGGTAAAATAATTTTATCCTATAGAATTTGGGTGAATCATTTTTAGAATAGCAAATCTGTTTTTGGGAAAACCATGGAAAATTAGCCCATGAGCGAAATTTAGCCCCTAAAATCATCCCTGGTTAGATCATTCTAAGTGGAAGGACATGATAAGCTATAAGAGAAGCATTGTAGATAGATTGAGCCATCGATCTAAGAACATGACCGATGAACAACATTTTGTTCAGGTCAAAAGTTGCAAGTAGGTTACTGTTCAGGGAATCTCACTTCAGAAGAATTGGCAACTTGAAAGTCGAATTACTTGAAATCTGAAATGAATAAGGACCATCGGATCTGGAGAAAATGTGATGACTGTTAGATCAATTTCCAATGACTAGAGGAAGCGTAGAGGAGAAGTACAGATCTGATCTGTTGGATCTGAGCATCGATGATGAACAACCATTGGATCTAGAGATGAATGCATGAAGGTTAAGCCTTTGGATGAGAGTAGGAGAGTGGACTTTTCAAAGTCCAGAAGTCACGAAGTAAGTAGGGACCATCCATCATCAAGAATGACAGGTGGCACACGATCCACAACTCTGGAGTGAATCACTTCAGGATTTTATGGTTGGAAATGAAACGAAAAGTCCCAAAGTATCAAAGGACGAAGGTCCAAAGTCACTCTCAACTGTCGATCTAAGATACATTTTGAGAGTTAGGACAACTATTAGATCTAGGAGAAGAACATGTGTCACATGAGGACATCCACATCAGAAAGACTATCTCATCAATGACACATGGCACAATCAAATAATGACAAGTGTCAAGTTGAATCGACATTTTAGGTACGTGAAAATCACGAATCTGAGTGACATGCGGAAACTACTCAAGTCGTGCCATGTCATCAAGTGACATAATAAAGTTACGTCAATGCGGGAGTTTTACTTCAGGATTTTTACCACCAACGATTAGACTAAAATCCCGAAGTACTGAATGTCAAAGACCCGAAGAAGACCCTAGTCTTTGATCACCAGGAGAGGTACGTGTCAGAAGATTATGCATTCAGGAAAAAATACTCCAAGAAAACATGAAGGAGAAAGGTTTGAAATCGTCGAAGCCTGAACAACCGAAGAAACTAGGAGCCATCGATCTACGAGAGGACAGATGTCAGCAAGTCTTCCATTTCAGAAGATATCCAGTCATAAGAAATGAGAATTTGAGATTTGAAATCTCTAGAGTCTTGAGACCTGAAGGAGATCTCGACCGTTAATCCAAGAGGGACACATGTCAGTGGATTATCAACTTCGGAATATTGACGTATGGAGGAAAGAAGGGTTTGAGAGTTGAAAATCCTGAAGCCCAGTTCAAAAAATCAATCACAATCATTGATCTGCAGAACTTGAAAGGACATATCTGAATCGTCAGTTCAGGAGCACCGTCAAGATCATGAGATCGACGGTCCCGTCACATTGAGGGGATTGAAGGTGCATGAACGTTAATGAGTTGAGGGTGGGCCGCAATCAAAACCTGGATTTTGGAGAAAGGACATGTGGAGACTCGAGGTAAATTGCGGGGCGAAACACAATTTGTTTTAAACCACGTTTGGACGTGTCTGCAATCGCGTAGTCACATGAGTTCATTTCCCAAGTTCATATCGAGAATGGATATAGTGCTCGCTAGGCGTTAGTTCATATTTCAGGAGTTTAGAAGTTTTTAAAGTTAGGGTTGGCTCACATCGAAATACCCAAAATGTGAAGTCCTGAAGTGCTTGTCCCTAGGTCATATCCAACGGTCACGTGGAGAGAGAAAATAGATGAAGGAGCTAGCGTTGCTAAGCTCCACTTTGGATATTGGGAGTTGGGAGAATCAATATGTCTCATACCAAGATTCCCGAAGTTGTGAGTCATGAAGCACCTATTGGTTAGGTGTATGGTCACCATCAATGGTCACGTAAAGGAAGGGGCTTAGAGGCCAAAGAAGCCAAAAAGAACTGACTATAACTACCAGAGAAGAGGAAGAGTTGTGACTGCCAGAGAAGCTAGATAATCTCAGGATAATGCTCGCTAATGATGAACAGATTCAGAATAACCACCAGAGAATATGAAGAGTTCTAATGATGATTAAGCATAAGACTCGATGAGAAAGACATGCAAAACAAAGAAGATAGCGTGATTTTTCGATAGTTATACATGTGGGTATAATGTGACCGAGTACAGGACTTGAACTAGTGATGGGAGGTGCAGCGTATAGCATGAAGAGACAACACAAAGTATAATGGAAGAAAAGAAGTTGAACAGAGGGATCATAGTGCATAGCAGGAGAAAGAGAAGAGTATATAAGCAGAATAGAATAATAGAAGCTGGAAGAGGCAGAGGAGACATGGAGTTGTAACAGACCATATCAGAGATAAAGAAAAATTTAAGCAAAGTTTTTTTTTACTATTCAATCAGTTTGGTAGGGTGGTGCTAGGGAGGATTGCAGTCCTCTAAATTCTAGTTGGTTCTAGAAGATATTCTGGGAGTTGGTGCTTCCATATAGTGGGTGCTAGAGAAACCTGGGAGTTGGTTCTTCCATCTAGTTGGTGCTAGAGAAATATGAGAGTTGGTGCTCTCTGCAAGTTGTATCTTGCTATGAGAGGTTGTAGCCTCATATTTGAGTTGGATCTCAAAGACTATGATGTACATGAAAGTTGGAGCTTGATTGACATCCTAAGAAGAAGAGGTTTTCACCCTTATGGGTTTCCTCATAAAAATAAATGTCTCTGTGTATTATGTGTGATTGATCAAATATTGTATATCTATGCATGTTAAGTTATCAACACCACATTAAATAATAATCTAGAAAGAATCAGAAAATAACAGGAAAAAGTTCAAGCTTATATACATAACTGATTCACCCCCCCTCTCAGTTATATTGCCAACAACCTTTAACATTTTCAACATTTTAATTTAAATCCAAATCAATATGTAAAGTATCATTAAGACATGATTTAGATTCTTCATCCACTAGCTGAAATGTTTCATTAGTAAGAGAAACTAGTAAGAGAAACTAAACAAAGAATCAAATCATTGACATACGACCTATCATCTAGAGGAAATCTATAGCAAAGATGCTTAAATCTAGTAAGAAAATATTTAAGAGATTCATCTTTTTTCTTCCTTAGCTTTGATATCTCTACACACAAATCATCATAATTATAATTTTCAAAATCATGCCAAATTTGACGCATAAAATGCCCCCATGTATGAATAGAGGCAACTGACAAAGTATCACACCATCTCTTGACTCGGCCTACGAGAATGAGTGTGAACAAATTTCAAATGACACTTCCATTAGTAATGTTTTGAAAAGATCAAAATTTATAGAATTGTAAATCATGTTCAAATGCATAGGTTTCACCCTCATTTTCAAATTTAAATTATGACAAGAAATGTAAGATCTTTCTAGGAGGTTTGGGAGGTACAATACTAGAAAAACATCTCCATAAAGGGATATGGGATGGAGCCATTAGTAAATCAAATAAATTAATAAAGATAACTCCGTAGGCTCAACTTTTCATCTGGCCCTCCTTCTAGTGCTAGTTTTTTTGATGAGTCCAAATGGTCTATCAAGCAAGGGAGAATGCCCGATGAAAGGTCCCAATTAGACCCGTTCTCGTTTGGTGTATCAATTCCAACCAATATGTGGGCCTAGATACCACTAATAATTAAAAGAATAAAAAATGGAAAGACAACAAAATGTCCCCCAAAGAGTTCTAATTAATTCTAAATCTAATCTAAGTGAAATCAAACTAATCTAACCTAACTACTTCTAACCTATCCTATAGGAGAAAAACTAATTGAATAAGTACAATGAGAGATAATATCATCAAAACTAGAAATAATTCATGTATGTTAATGATAAATGATAACGATAATGCTATAGATGCATAAACAATTAGTTGTACAATGCATTCATAACATTATTTTTGTACTCATAAGGAAACATGTGACAACATGGACATTTAGAATAAAGTGAAGAAATAGTTCATACAACACAAATCTATGCTACTCAAGCATAATACAAATGCACAAAGAAAAGTCTCATATACATTTACCAAAATCACAAATTCCTAGAATGCCTCTTGCTCTTTATTCATTCAGAAGTAACAATACCATCTCTCATTTACAAAGGGAAAAAGTCCCCCTCTTACATTCAATGAGATCTCATTTATAAGACAAGAGAGACTCTTCAACTCTAGTGATTGTTCACTTTGTTTTCCCTTCGTTTGGTCATATTACATTTTGAATTTCTTTTACATTTTCAAAAATAAATACGTGAGAGTTACAAACATAAGTTGAAGGGGCTCTTGGGTGGTTATTTTCTCCCTAAGACATTTTACAAATGATATTCATTAAAAAATATAATTAAATTTTCACATTGGTTTCATCTTATGTTCCTCCTGATTTGTTTTTGGAATTTCTAGTGTTTGTCTGTTGATTAAGATCATAGCATGAGTTGTGAATGCTTGAACATTGCACGAACTATTCTTCAATTAAATTCATGCCTCTTCTATGTTTTTCATTTTATGATAATTTCCGCCTTCAATCTGCTAATACTTTCTTTTCTATCATGTTCAACTCTCTTGTAGCTTTCTAATGATCTATCCTGAGCCTGATTTCGTTGCATGTAGAACCAAATATGGTCGTATAAAGTTTGTCGAGTCAATCGCCCCCCAAAAACAAAGTCCACTTCATGTTGTTCTCTATGATTTCTAAGGTTTTTTGTCACTTGTATGGTATAAATAGCTATGCTAATGCATTATTCAGTCCTATACCTTTCCAATGAGGTATCATGGGATCAATTCTGACACCTAAGAACAAGATATGCTCATTTGAAAAACGGTGCTCAACAACCCTTGATCATGCCCGTGGGTGAATCTGGGTCGTTGATCCTTAACATGGAAATACAAATCCCACATTCTTAAGAGAATTCAATATTGAGTGGTTTAAATGGTTTCATCCCATTTAGTTAATTTGAATAAGAACCTAGGGAAGGTATAAGATCTATGGCTTGTAATGTAAATTTGGATAATTTTCATCATAAAAATTAAGAAAATAAAATAAAAATAAATGAAAATAAAAAAAATAACAAACTTAATTAAATTAACCTACATTAATTACAATTGATAACAAAAATTAAGAAAATTACCCCTAATCTGCATGAAAAATAATGAAAATTAAATTAAAAGTGATCGAATTATTTCCCACCCATGTAAAATTAATAAAGGAATTAAAAATAATCAAATTACCCCTCACTAATGTGAAAATAAAAATTAATAAAGGAATACAAAAATCATAAAATATTTCACCACCTCCACCACATACAATTATTAAAATGCATCCCAAAGTATTCAACCCAAGGTCTTTGTTGGGGCAGTAAAATTCCCCAACCCATAGTCTTCAATGTATATGAAATTCCCCATATGATTTTCCTCATAGTCTTCATCATCAGAATTAAATTTCCCAACCCAAGTGTAAGGTAGCTAGAGAGGTAGTGGTGGGGCCTAGAGGGCCCATAATGATTCTAGAGGAGGAATCTTCTAGAAGTAGAACCTTCTAAGAAGTCCTCTTACATTTATTATATCTAACTACTCATTTATTATATCTAACTATCATAGTGGACCTAGTCCACCTTACATTGAATGTCCTCCACTATTATCACTATGGGCCCTCTAGGCCCCACCACTACCTCTCTAGCTACCTTACACCAAGTCTTTTTCATTAGAATTACGTTGCATTCCCTCTTCGATGGACTAGGATTGCTCCTATGGCTGAGCTTCCGATGACACACTCTAATGGGTTATGAATATATTAAAATAATTTTTGTGATAGGCGCACACCCTCCAAAATTAAATATTAAAATATTCGTCCAAACGAAATATTATACATTAAAATAATCCCCCCTCCTTGTGGCATATTAAAACATTAGAACGATTTATTTTCCAATGGTGAACGCGCTCCCAAATAAATATGGTTCGTAAGTATTCGTTAATGTAACTTCCGATGGTAACTCCTAACGATGGTCTTCATCTCACTCCCATGATGTGACTTAATAATTAAATTGTTGGACACACCGACTACACTGAGAGGGGGGGGGGGTGAACAATGTAGGGATCTTTTTGCAAAAACTTCCCCTTCACAAAACTCATTACTTAGAAATCACCATTTACTCATTACTTATTGTTGTCATTTATAGCCAGTTAAATGTGAACATGCATCATCAACATATATGAACAACATATCATCAATAAACCATCACCACAAGGAACACAAAGAACACAAGATGTATGTACACTTTTATTTTTATTACAGACTACAATCCTTGGGTTTATTAGCAACAACTGAATAAAGTACAACTCCACAAGAGAACCAACTCTATAATGCAAGACTCAACTTACACCCTCAACACTAACTAAGATGAGGCAAGAATCCTCAACAAATATCAATCTATCAATAGGTACATGACCTGTCGGTAGTGCATCAAGCGTATGTACACATCCTACCAGTAGTACAACTCACATATGTACGCAACCAGTCTGTACTACAACTTGCGTATCACATCTGAGCAACTAAGGTTTTCTTTTCATCACACTCTCAGATCTTCTATAGCCTTCAATCACATTCTCTTCTATCTTTCACTGTCCAAACTGACCCATAACCAATCACAACACATCCAAGCTCTCCAACAACTTACTCATACTTCTCAACCATACAATATGAATGCTACTCATCATGTATAAGAAACTAGTATACTATAGCAATCATATCAGTATTGAATCATACGAGTGTTTCTCACTCCATCAACCAACACAAACCATATAAAAACAACCATACCAAGAATGCCTTAAGCATTCACTACACAACAAGCAAGAGTATCCATCAAGAAAACAATGTAACCATACCATAGTTTCTATGGTTGATCTGATCCCATAGAATGCAGATATGAAACCTGCTTCAGTCTTCAAGAGCCTGTCATCAACTCACACACAAGTCTTCATGAATTCATCCACTGTACACACCCTGTCCTCATTCAACCCACGTATGTACGCGCCCTGGCTCACTGCAACCTGCGTATACGTCAGAAACTAGGGTTTCTGAACTTCCGAGAATTTTTCCGTCATGATCTCAGACTTTCCAAAACTTTGATGTGTCCATGAGATCCTCCATACACATACTCTCTCTCTTAGAATAAATCTTCAATACATGCTCAAGCGATGCACAAGAGATGCCTAAGAGATACATTTCACAAGAGACCCTTTCCTCTTATTTATACTCTCCAAGTAGCTTCCTTAGAATCATCTTCTAGGTCACTTAAGCCACTTTTAGGTCACTTAACCCACTTCTAGGTCACTTAACCCATTTCTAGGTCACTTAACCTATTTTCCTCATTTTTAGGGTTAACCACTTTCCATAATTAGAAAGTTCTCCATTTAAATATTCTTCCTTGACTTTGTCACTTTTATTTACCATTTAAATAATAATTTCTTCTTTTCAAGCACTTTGACTTCTTTGAGCTCTTGGGGCTTCAAGCCAACATATGAGGGTCCTTCATCTTCATAAGGCCATAACTCTCAAACCATGAGGAGTTATGTGACATTCCACATACCACCGGAAATGGTATGACAAACACTATCCATCTAGGATAGTTCCACTAACAAATCCATTGATATTCATCTCATTATTCCACATTCAAGCATGGGTTCTCCAACCATACTTCAAGGATAACTCAACCACAAAGTGTATTCCCATGAGGGATTTCATCATAAGGGGAGCACTTTGGAGTTCATCCATTTTTGCACCTTATCAACCATGATAAGACAATAATGATTCATCTTTACATAAAAATAACTATGCATCATATATCAAAGAAATAACATCAATCCATCTTCATCTTTGCATTATGTATCAATGACAACTCATTGATCCATCTTCATCCATGTATCATCATATGTCTATGATTCCACTTGACATCAGTCCATTCTCATCAAGGACAATACATATTACATTATTATGATATGGAAAGACATCAATCAATCAATCAATCCTTTGGCATCAATCAATACTTGACATCAATCCTTTGGCATCAATTAATTAAACCTTTGGCATCAATGACAACATTATCCAACAATATCCCCCTTTGGCATTTATGGAAATACCATCATTGATGTCAACACCAATCATTGATGTAAACATGTATGCAAGGCATTCTCTACATAAATATTCATCAATCACATCAATGTGACTATCTCTACCCCTTTGACATCAATGGAAAAGGGTCATTCTCCCCTTGGGGCTGCTCCCCCTACTTGAACTCTCCTTGGGGTTTCTCCCCTTGTCTGAATTCCTTTGATCTTCCTCTGAATAATCTCTCCTCTTTTGAACAAGGGATATCACTCTGATGTAATCCTGAAGATATATCACTCATGCTCCCCTTGTGATCATTGCTCCCCCTGGAATTATGCCTCTGTGCTCTTTCTCCAAATATAGGGCTCTTTCCTCCTAGAATCATGGGAATAATAATGAATCCCCCTATATTATCTGCAATATGAATGATATGCTACCACTACAATATGCTTCTACTAAAAATTCCACTGCTCAAATGGATCATAGAACAACCGCTCTTTCTATGACAATCCTTGGACCTATCCATGCATCAAAACTTGTGCCATACCATGAAACAAAAGATATGTCAACAAGAGAATCATGAATAAAAAATCAACCAAGTACATCATGTACCAAAATGTGTGCCCACCATGCACAACACCCATGTACATCAACCATGTACATCAACACCATACAATGTGCCATAAGATATCATCAATGGAATGTCTCAACCATATGCCTCTATCAATATGCCAACCATGTGCATCTACCAACATGCCAAACATGTGAATCTACCAATATGCCAACCATGTATCTCAATCAGTCAAGTGTCTCAACTATATCATACATATAACATCTATGAGTGTACCAAACATGTACATCAATATGTATCACCACTTGTACCAAGCAAGTACATCAACCATGCACAAATACCACAACAAAATGAATCTTCATACATGTATGCCAAATCCACCACAAAACATGTGCCAATCAAACAACTAGTAGGTGCCTCTACCAATGTACTAGGAGTGTACCAATCATGCATCAATTATGACTCATCAATGATGTACAACATGATCACCTCATCAACTCACCAACTACATGTGCCAATATGTGGTCCAACCATGTGCCAAATGCATGGACCAAGATATCCATCAAATATGATTCTAATAATACATCATAAGACATATCAATGAAACTCAAGTATGTACCATCCATGTACACCAACTGAGCAGCCTCAATCCTCCATCCACTACAACAAATACTAAGCATCCAACAATACACTTACTAGTAGTGTGATTCAATAGATAAATGACATATCTAGCTAACATCATCAATATATATTACATAATCAAGGTACCATAACTTCATTGTCATAACCAACATTGTTCTTCGAAAGAAAATGCCTTAATCCATACTCATGGGTTAGTGCCATGCATCCAAGATAGCCTTTCATTTTATATCATCACTTTACATAATCCAATATGTAATCATGAAAACCTGCAACAAACAATGTCAGAACCTGCAACAAACTATGTTAGACCCCGCAACATAGAGTTATACCATCACATCAAGCTACAACCCATGTGCATAGCCTTTTTCCCAAGGCTTTACCACATATACACATCCTGTTGCACATAAAACTCGTGTATGTATGTGACCTACTCAAGGTCAGCCTGTGTATGTACATGATTGTTACCACTGTCACCCACGACGTTGGATTTCATCCCCAACTAGTGTGCTCATTGTGAGAAGGTTCTGTTTTCTTGTTTGCTTACTATATTTTTAGAGTGTGTTGTTTGTTCTCCCTAGAATAATCTAGGTTGGATCTTTATTTTTATGGCGTCAGTTCCTGGAATGACCAATGAAGGAACCCCTTTTCCAGGGGAAACCTTTGTTTTTCCTTCTTACGGAAACGTTGGTCCTCCTTACATCGCTACTTTGAGCCTTCCAGGTCTCACAATTGGGTTACCGGTATGGTTGTTTTCCACTCCAGTGATGATCTGAAAATAGAAGGCTGACTTGTTATGCTATGCAAGCACCCTCTACTTCATAAAAATAAAATTTACAGGACCTTGCTTCATGTGTTAAAATATGCAAGATAAAATTATGTCCCAAGTTTATGCTTCTTATTTTAAATGTTCATGTGTGAGGCTATGTTATTTTAAATGGTTAAAAATGTACTTTAAATAAATACACAACAACATAACTTGCAACAAATAAACCATCAAACTCAGAACAATCACAACATGATAAAGGAGTTCACCCCCCTCCGGGCTACATCTCCTTGAGCCTCCATCAATGGACTTGGCTCTCTGGGATTATTTTGTCAAAATTTATTTTACAAGATGCTTCTCAACTCCAATGGAAAAACAGACTATACCATTGAGATCAGAACACATAAAAACCCCAAAAATGACTAATAAAACTATGAAAATGGATCATGGCTCATCTGGGCATGACCTCTTCTACATGTGGCCATAAGCTTCACTGAGATTCTATTTGGAAAAAACACCTGTTAAAGTCCTCAAAAGCCTTTGAAACCTATCCCAATGTGTTCAGAGCCTATCAATTAGCCAAAAATGATTATTCAATCACAGAAAACAAACACAGGCTCACCAAAACATGTCCTCAATCAATGAGGGCTTCAAGCTCCCTGGAGCTTGCTGAGAATTCAATGGTGAAAAACCTGCATAAGAAGTCTTCAAATGGCTTTGAAAACTATGCCAATGGATTCATCACGTCCAAAAACCCCTAGCTGGGCTTTTACGACACCTCAATCGGCCAAAAAATGAGAAAGATAAGCCTCCTGCCATTCTCTTCCTTCAAGCTTGTTGAAACTGGTTCGCCAAAACGCACCTCTGTGTGCTTGAACCAAGAACATGCTCCAAATTTGTGTTTAAACCCAGCACACACACCCAACCGAATAACTGTGCAAACTGTAGGACGGTTAGGGCACCTCCAGCCCCTAACCGCCTAGCACTCGGGCACATTAGGGTCATATGACCTCGCGCAAATGTAAAAAGGGCTAACACTTAAAACCATTTTGAAAAACCAACAGTTATACGCCAAGTGTTGGTGCATTAAAACCATGCTAACCATTGAACACCCCACGCTCTCTATGCCAAGGTCACATGTCATAGGCTATGTGACCGAAGGCACAACCACTCGCCATAAACCAAAACCCGCATGCTTTGTATTGTGGTTATATATAAACCGGGACTGGGCTCTGTATACAACACCAATTCCCACGCAAACAAATATGGCATGGCCATATGTATAACACAATGAAACCTCGGGTCGGGGCTAAGCCCTGGCTCGACCCCCCGTCGAATCTAAGGTTACATCAATTCAAATATTTTACAATACATATAGCTATCAAGGATCAACGTGTGGTGTGATGGTTGGTCGGACTTTGTTAAAGCACTTGGCCAGTGGGGAGGTCCATGGTTCGAATCCGGTGGACTATAAAAAAAATTTGAACAACAAAATAATAGACCAACAACCAATAAAGGGGTGCCACATGGCAGCCCATGACTGGGCCACGTGGCACCTTACCATTTGCCCAATAACTTCCACGTGTCAACAAATGATTCACCCAAGTCTGCCAATATGAAACTGCCACGTCACCTCTACCACATCAGCATGTACGATCAAGCCACGTCAGCATACGATCATGCCACGTCAGCATCCATACAGACTGTATGGACTGCATAGTCAGCATCCATTTTTTTAACCTTTTTGACGATTCAGACAGATCGCGATATCTCTCGCTCCTGACGTCCGTTTGAAATGAAACAAATTGCATTGGGATTGTGATGATGAGGGCTACACTCTCGTTCGTTTTGAGGAAATTCCGAGAATGTTGATTTTTGAGCTAAAATTTGACCCCTGGTCCAGATTTTGATCACACCTTCCCACTGAAAGTTTTTTGGACCCACAAAAGCTTATGATTATCTGTCTGCTTTCAAGTTATATCAACTGATTCTACTTGAAAAGTCTTTTCGACAATCACCTGAATATTTTGACATGCCCTGCACTGCAACTGGCTATGTCCCTCAACCATTGTTCTCTAGCTGTTGTTGACCCACTGTTCTCTTTGTGCTTGGAAGACTGCCAACCTTCCCACTGAGAATCAAGTCCCTCTTGTGAACTTTTTGACACCAACACAATCAGCTCTCCAATGGCTATAAAAAAAACTTTCCTGCGACATCTTGTCACAAGCCAAGAAAACCATCAATCTTGAAAACAAATTTATACAAGACTGAAAAATGATGCCAACAAAATATTTTTGCTCTTCAAGCAAACTGTCGCATCTTGTACTTCATCAAAGCACATGGCGTTTTCCTGCATCTTGATGTACTCACAATTGACTTACAAGCCAACAAACACCATCGACTAAACATAAGTCGAAAAACATGATCGACACAACATAGTCGTCAAGACAACATCGACACAAGTCGAAACTCATTTGAAACATATCAACCTTCCAAAATGACAAGTCGACAAACATGATACACAATCATGTTACAATCATGAGTCACTCATGATGAACCATCAGCAGGTTCACTGCTTACACATACATAAAAACAAATGCATGAGCATGACTTTTCAACTCTCCTTCCAGTACAAACATAAGTACATAAACCCGAAACATGTGGGTACATAAGAGCTGAAATGAAAAATATAAATGGTTGTAACAAGTGAACATCATATCCATCTTTTACATCCTCCTGGCAACGTTGTGCAACAACAAAAATGCCTTCAAAAATGAATTGCATTCACATGCAACTTGCATCATGCAAGTTGTGATAAACTACTGTAACTTATCATGCTTCCCATAAATGCACACATAACGCTGAAAAGTGCATTTACAACAGAAAATGCAAGCTTTACTTGCTCAAGAAATCCAACCATTTCTTACCAAGCAAACTCAATGGTGACTTTTTCTGCTGAAAATTGTCCTCTTGTGAATCATCTTGACTCACATCAATGATGGAATCTCCTCTTCCATTTTTTCCAAACTCTTTATCCATCTGCTTCTTGTGTTGTGGATGAGTGGTTGGATGCAATGTCCAACATTGGTCAATGATATGACCCCGCTTCTGACAATGAGTGCAAATCTTTTGCATCCTCTTTTCACGTTGTCTTTGCTTATAAAGTTTCCTGAAATTGGTCAAT
>ML779334.1:337248-434415 GCA_009831015.1 Picea engelmannii
ATAACTTGGACCCTATTCCTCTAGTGTGATTTTCAAAACCACCAAAACATTCATCTTGAGAGGAATTAGAAGATAAACTAACATTGCATACCTCATGTTCATGCATGTACTTGGTAAGGGTTTCCTTTGCCTCATGGAGTTGAGTCTCCATCTCATGCAACCTTTAAAGAAGTTGGTCTTTCTCTTTCTTCATGGCCATCAACTGCTCGTCAAGGGCAATGCTCTCATTTCTGTCTTCACACATCTCTTTCATCAAATCTCTCATGGTTAGAATTTCCTTCAACAACTCTTTGTCAAAGAACTTGGATTTTGAAGATGTATGAGAACTACCAATGTTTGAAGCTTCCTCCATTCTTGCAAGATATCAAAATTCAACACAAAACTTGCATAATACCAACAGCTAAATCTCAAGCTATCAATGGAAAACACATGAGCAAACAAAATATGCTCTGATACCACCTGATCTGAAAATAGAAGGCTGACTTGTTATGCTATGCAAGCACCCTATACTTCATAAAAATAAACTTTACAGGACCTTGCTTCATGTGTTAAAATATGCAAGATAAAATTATGTGCCAAGTTTATGCTTCTTCTTTTAAATGTTCATGTGTGAGGTTATGTTCTTTTAAATGGTTAAAAATGTACTTTAAATAAATACACAACAACATAAATTGCAGCAAATAAACCATCAAACTCAGAACAATCACAACATGATAAAGGAGTTCACCCCCCTCCGGGCTACATCTCCTTGAGCCTCCATCAATGGACTTGGCTCTCTGAGATTAATTTTTCAAAAGTTCTTTTACAAGCTACTGCTCAACTCCAATGGAAAAATAGATTGTACCATTGAGATCACAACACATAAAAACCCCAAAAATGACTAATAAAACTATGAAAATGGATCATGGCTCATCCGGGCATGACCTCTTCTACATGTGGCCATAAGCTTCACTGAGCTTCTCTTTGGTAAAAAAACCTTTTAAAGTCCTCAAAGCCTCTGAAACCTATCCCAATGTGTTCAGAGCATATCAATTATCCAAAAATGATTATTCAATCACAGAAAACAAACATAGGCTCACCAAAACATGTCCTCAATCAATGAGGGATTCAAGCTCCCTGGAGCTTGCTGAGACTTCAATGGTGACAAAACTGCATAAGAAGTCTTCAAATGGCTATTAAAATTGTGCCAATGGATTCAGCATGTCCAAAAACCCCTATCTGGGCTTTTACGACACCTCAATCGGCCAAAAAATGAGAAAGATAAGCCTCCTGCCATTCTCTTCCTTCAAGCTTGCTGAAACTGGTTCGCCAAAACGCACCTCTGTGTGCTTGAACCAAGAACACGCTCCAAATTCATGTTTAAACCCAGCACACACACCCAACCGAATAACTGTGCAAACTGTAGGACGATTAGGGTGCCTCCAGCCCCTAACCGCCTAACACTTAGGCACATTAGGGTCATATGACCTCGCGCAAATGTAAAAAGGGCTAACACTTAAAACCATTTTGAAAAACCAATAGTTATACGCCAAGTGTCGGCACATTAAAACCATGCTAACCATTGAACACCGCGTGCTCTCTATGGCAAGGTCACATGTCATAGGCTATGTGACCGGAGGCACAACCACTCGCCATAAACCAAAACCCGCGTGCTTTGTATTGTGGTTATATATAAACCGGGACTGGGCTCCGTATACAACACCAATTCCCACGCAAAAAAATATGGCATGGCCATATGTATAACACAATGAAACCTCGGGTCGGGGCTAAGCCCTGGCTCGACCCCCCGTCGAATCAAAGGTTACATCAATTCAAATATTTTACAATACATATAGCTATCAAGGATCAACGTGTGGTGTGATGGTTGGTCGGACTTTGTTAAAGTGCTTGACCAGTGGGGAGGTCCATGGTTTGAATCCGGTGGACTATACAAAATTTTTGAACAACAAAATATTAGACCAACAACCAATAAAGGGGTGCCACGTGGCAGCCCATGACTGGGCCACGTGGCACCTTACCATTTGCCCAATAATTGCCACATGTCAACAAATGATTCGCCTAAGTCTGCCAATATGAAAATGCCACGTCACCTCTGCCATGTCAGCATATACGGTCAAGCCACATCAGTGTATGGTCATGCCACGTCATCATCTATACGGACTATATGGACTGCACAGTCAACATCCATTTTTTTAACCTTTTTGACGATTCGAACAAATCGCGATATCTCTTGCTCCCAACGTCCGTTTGAGACGAAACAAATTGCGTTGGGATCGTGATGATGAGGGCTACACTCTCATTCGTTTTGAGGCAATTCCGAGAATGATGATTTTTGAGCTAAAATTTGACCCCTGGTCCAGATTTTGATCAAGTGATCTTGAATGTAGGTGCTTCAGATATAATCACACCACCCACACATCAACATTATGTCAACCTTTCTCCTTCTTCACCCATCAGGTCTCCTTCCCTTTCTCCTTCTTCGCCTAGTGAAATCTCTAAAGAAAGTAGCTAGGTTGATCAAAAGAAGAAGAAACATAAAGAGAAGAAGAAGAAGAACCCGAAAAGGACCATGCCTCCAACCATATCAGATGTTGGATCCAAGAAACCAACTACTATTAATCATATTGGGAGTGTTGATGAGGTCAACAAGATTAAAATGAAGAATCTGAAACCCAAATTCCCTTGCAGTCTTTGTAAGGGTGACCACTTTCTGAGGGATTGCCTTGGTATTCCCAAGGTATTAGAAATGTGGTCCTCCACATCATCAACCCCTGCTAGTCATGTTGGTTATGCCCCGTCAACTAGGGATGTTAAGGTTGGTAAGAAGAAGACAACTGTCAAATTTCCTTGTATGTTACGCGAAGATAATCATTATTCTCACCTTTGTCCTTGTATGGATGAGGCTTCTTCTCTTTTGGAAAATATTCAACTCCCAACTGGTTATCATAATATTTCCCCCAAACTGTCGTTAGTTGATGGAATGGTCAATCTGGTTCCATCCTCGATCAATCTGGTTGATCAGGTGGTCAATCTAGTTTCATCCTCGATTGAACCACTAACCAAAGTAGTTGATCCAATACCGTCATCGATCAACCCCACTTTTCAACTGAAAAGTGAAAACCAAGTGACTGATCCAGTCCTATCATTGGTTAGTCCCACCCTTCATTTGAAGAGTGCCAACATGGTCAATCCCACTCCTCCTCTAACGAGTGCCAAAATGGTTGTTTTGGTCCCTTCATCGATCAGTCTCGTTGATCATGTCATCAATCTGATCACGTCCTTAGTTGAACCAGTTGACAAAGTGGTTGACCTGATCCCATCTTCGATCGATCCCGCTCTCTCGTCAGAGAGTGCAACCCAAGCCGTTGATCCATTTCCACGTATTGAATCCATTCTCCCCTTGGATAATGAAACCCAAGTGGTCGATTTGATGTTGTTATCAATCGATCCTACTCTCTTGCTCGAGAGTAAACCCGATTCTTCCCATGTTTTTCTCCTTGATACAAAATATACCATGGTGGGGGAATTCCTCCCTCTCCTGCAAAACCCCCTCCAAGTAATGAGGCCATCCTTTTTGATTGGGGTGTGCTAACTGGACCTCGTCCTCCCTCTCACATTCCCTTCAATATTATAGTACAGTTTTGTGGTCAGGGCGTTCCTCATGTGCTGATAGATGAAGGTCCTTCCGTTAGTATTTTGTTCTCTATTGCTTGGTAAGATGTGGGTTATCCTCAGCTTGTGTCGGTTACCCAGACTTTGTTCACTTTTAACAGAAGAACTAGTCACCCTTTAGGGATCCTTCCTCAGTTTCCTGTAACTTTGGGAGGGAAAACTATCTTTATTGATGTTATGTTAGTCCAAGACCCTTTGTATTTCGATTTACTCCTTGGGTGAGATTATGTCTATGCCATGAAATCTATTGTATCCACTCTTTTTCATGTGATATCCTTCCCGCATGATGGAATAATGGTGACTATTGATCAAATTTCATTCATTGGCCCTGACTTGACCATAAACATACCTCCCTAAATGGGTCTTAAATGCAGTCGGTATCACCCCTTCCATAGGTCAATTATGTGGTGTTGTCTCCCATGACTTCAACTTCCAATGAATTAGATTCGGTAGTTGACATGATGATCTCTTCGGTAGGGATATTGGAGCCTGATCTCCTTACCCCTGACGCGACCCTCGACATGTGTTCCTTCTAGAGCATTCTTCTTCCATCAAGTGAATATATCTTAGAATCCATGACCTATTTTTGTCCCTTGACATGGTGTCCTTCCAGAGAGTTATCCTCTTGGAAGCCATGATCTAGAATAAGTCACGAGCATAGTTTCTCTTCTCTATGGAAAGCTCGTTAAAAAATGAAATAGAAATCTAGGGATTCAACCCAGAGCCTTGGGCATAGTTCTTTTCCTATGACAAGCTCATTAAAAAATGAAACAATCACCTCTCCCATCAGGTCGCGTATTTTTCCAGATCTCGTAGATGTCGAGTCGAGTCTTTCATTAGGTCTCATTTTTGAACCTTCATTTCATCCACTTGTATCCTTTTTCTCCATCTAGTACAAAAATTGGTGACAACCTCAAAATTGGTGAATGAATTGAAGCTTGGTGGGAATGTATCCAACCTTTGATTATCATTATGGAGTCAAGCCACTAGCTTTTCAAGCTGGGGGCAGAGTACCAACCATCCATGGGTATCCCTACCTTTGGAAATTATGTTGGGAATTTACAAGCATAGTTTAATTTTGTTTCAAGCTTGTTTCAAAATGAAACCAATACCGAGCTTAGTCTGTGTTCTTTCTCGCACTCGAAAAAACATGAGAATTTAACTAAGTAGACTTTTATCACTTTTTTAGACTCATAAAAGGTTATACGAAAAAGGAACCCCATGGAGTCTCCTTTAAGCTCTTTTCAGACTCTCTAAACATGAAACTATTGTCGAGTGATCTTGCCTCCTTTCCCACTCATTAAAAGGTTTGAAAGGGTGTATTTTGAGTGATAATTTATCTCTTTTTAGGCCTCACAAGACTAACATTACAAAAAAGGACAACACTAGAGTCGTCTTTAAGTTCTTTTCAGACTCTCTAAACATGAAAAATCACCGAGTTTACCTTCTCTTGACTCATTAAAAAAATCATACATCAAAGGACCCATATGGGACTGAACCCTTGCTTCTTCCAGTTCGTTAAACAAAGGAAGAGGGACTTACCGAAGGTTGGTTATATGGAGCATGTTTTATCCTCCTCAAGCTTGTTAAATAAAAAAGAGGTACTCCTTGGGCCCCTTGGCTTTCGATTTACTCCTTGGGCAAGATTATGTCTATGCCATGAAACTTGTTGTATCCACTTTTTTTCATGTGATATCTTTCCTGCATGATGGAAGAATGGTGACTATTGATCAAATTTTGTTCGTTGGCCCTGAATTGACCATCAACCCAATGACCTCCCTAAACGTGTCTTAAATGTAGTCAATATCACCCCTTCCATAGGTCAATTATGTGGTGTTGTCTCCCATGACTTAAACTTCCGATGAATTAGATTCGGTAGTTGACATGGTGATCTCTTCGGTAGGGATATTGGAGCCTGATATCCTTACCCTTGACGCGACCCTTGACATGTGTTCCTTCTAGAGCATTCTTCTTCTATCAAGTGAATATATCTTGGAATCCATGATCGATTTTTGTCCCTTGACATGGTGTCCTTCCAGAGAGTTATCCTCTTGGAAACCATGATCTAGAATAAGTCACGAGCATAGTTTCTCTTCTCTATGGAAATCTTGTTAAAAAATGAAATAGAAATCTAGGGATTCAACCCAGATCCTTGGGCATAGTTCTTTTCCTGTGACAAGCTCGTTAAAAAATGAAACAATCACCTCTCCCATCAGGTCGAGTATTTAGCCCGATCTCGTAGATGTCAAGTCGAGTCTTTCGTTAGGCCTTGTTTTTGAACCTTCGTTTCATCCACTTGTATCCTTTTTCTCCATCTAGTACAAAAATTGGTGGCAACTGTTATAGGATAAATCTGTAAGTGCAGACACAAACCGATCTCCCTAGATCCACCTGGATCTAGAACAAATCAAGACAAAATAATACTCTTTCCCTAGATTTCGACTATTGAATTAAGTAGGAGGCAAGAACGAGTAACATACCTTATAATCTCTTCCTATGGTCTTTGTTGTTCCAGCTTCACTCCAATGCTCTTGTGCAGTCAAGACCAGGAAATCTCAAACCAATTGAAGTGAAGACAACTCAATATATTCAACAGTCAATCTATGTATATGATCAAGGAATTATACAATAAAGTGGACTTAGCTTTATGGGAAAGGGACATATTACTGTATTATATTGATGGAAAGAAAAGATTACAACCTTAGCCTTGATGTTGCAAACCTCCTTTCGATGGCCCTTGGCTCTGACACACACACTTTCTTACTTGCATGAAGAATATCAACCACTTTTGATAAACTTGTTGGAGTTCTTAGCTGTTGTAGCATCAGTCCTTCACACAATCTTTCACTAATTATCCAATGTCTTTCTTAACCTTGTTTGCTTCTAACCTTTTCCATGAGAATCCTCTCAATATATAGGAGAGAATGAATTAGTTACTTGGATAAGAATAATCCCAAAATATCATGGAATCCAGTACTAGGATAACCACTCGAATGCCATCTCATCCTTCTAGAAGATTCCCTTCTAGAAACTTCAAGAATTCATCTTTTTCCTTGCTTAAGAAAGAGCTCGCACCCTAGAAGTTCATTACAGTGCGAACTTCTTGCACCCTGGCTTAATGCAGCCTGCGAGAATCATGCATTCTCGCAGGAAAATATACTAGCAGCCTACGAACCTCCTTCAAAAATGATATTTTTGGAAAGAGAAGAAAGTAACTTTTCTTAGGAAAAAGTTCCTATGAAGAGCCTAAGTACACCATCATTAATACATCATCATGATAACCAAAGTCATGGGTAAAAACAACCTCAAAATTGGTGAATGAATTGAATCTTGGTGGGAATGTTTCCAGCCTTTGATTATCATTATGGAGTCAAGCCGCTAGCTTTTCAAGCTGGGGGCAGAGTACCAACCATCCATGGGTATCCCTACCTTTGGAAATTATGTTGGGAATTTACAAGCATAGTTTAATTTTGTTTCAAGCTTGTTTCAAAATGAAACCAATACCGAGCTTAGTCTGTTTTCTTTCTCGCGCTCTAAAAAACATGAGAATTTAACCGAGTAGAATTTTATCACTTTTTCGGACTTGTGAAAGGTTATACAAAAAATGAACCCCATGGAGTCTCCTTTAAGATCTTTTCAGACTCTCTAAACATGAAAATATTGCTGAGTGATCTTGCTTCCTTTCCCACTCATTAAAAGGTTTGTAAGGGCATCTTTCGAGTGATAATTTCTCTCTTTTTAGGCCTTGCAAGACTAACATTACAAAAAAGGACAACACTGGAGTTGTCTTTAAGTTCTTTTCAGACTCTCTAAACATGAAAAATCACCGAGTTTACCTTCTCTAGACTCGTTAAAAAAATCATACATCAAAGGGCCCATATGGGACCGAACCCTTACATCTTCCAGTTCGTTAAACAAAGGAAGAGGGACTTACCTAAGGTTGGTTATATGGAGCATGTTTTATCCTCCTCAAGCTTGTTAAATAAAAAAGAGGTACTCCTTGGGCCCCTTGGCTTTTGATTTACTCCTTGGGTGAGATTATGTATATGCCATGAAACTTATTGTATCCACTTTTTTTCATGTGATATCTTTCCCACACGATGGAAGAATGGTGACTATTGATCAAATTTCATTCATTGGCCCTGAATTGACCATCAACCCAATGACCTCCCTAAACGGGTCTTAAATGCAGTCGGTATCACCTCTTCCATAGGTCAATTATGTGGTGTTGTCTCCCATGACTACAAATTCCGATGAATTAGATTTGGTAGTTGACATGGTGATCTCTTCGGTAGGGATATTGGAGCCTGATCTCCTTACCCCTACCGTGAACCTTGACATGTGTTCCTTCTAGAGCATTCTTCTTCCATCAAGTGAATATATCTTGGAATCCATGATCAATTTTTGTCCCTTGACATGGTGTCCTTCCAGAGAATTATTCTCTTGGAAGCCATGATCTAGAATAAGTCATGAGCATAGTTTCTCTTCTCTATGGAAATCTTGTTAAAAAATGAAATAGAAATCTGGGGATTCAACCCAGAGACTTGGGCATAGTTATTTTCCTGTGACAAGCTCATTAAAAAATGAAACAATCACCTCTCCCATCAGGTCGAGTATTTCTCCAGATCTCGTAGATGTCGAGTCGATTCTTTCGTTAGGTCTTGTTTTTGAACCTTCATTTCATCCACTTGTATCCTTTTTCTCCATCTAGTACAAAAATTGGTGACAACCTCAAAATTGGTGAATGAATTGAAGCTTGGTGGGAATGTCTCCAGCCTTTGATTATTATTATGGAGTCAAGCCACTATCTTTTCAAGCTGGGGGCAGAGTACCAACCATCCATGGGTATCGCTACCTTTGGAAATTATGTTGGGAATTTAAAAGAATAGTTTAATTTTGTTTCAAAATGAAACCAATACCAAGCTTAGTTTGTGTTCTTTCTCGAGCTCGAAAAAACATGAGAATTTAACCGAGTAGAATTTTATCATTTTTTCGGACTCGTAAAAGTTTATACAAAAAAGGAACCCCATGGAGTCTCCTTTAATATATTTTCAGACTCTCTAAACATGAAAATATTGCCGAGTGATCTTGCTTCCTTTCCCACTCATTAAAAGGTTTGTAAGGGCGTCTTTCGAGTGATAATTTATCTCTTTTTAGGCCTCGCAAGACTAACATTACAAAAAAGGACAACACTGGAGTCATCTTTAAGTTCTTTTCAGACTCTCTAGACATGAAAAATCACCGAGTTTACCTTCTCTGGACTCGTTAAAAAAATCATACATCAAAGGGCCCATATGGGACCGAACCCTTACTTCTTCCAGTTTGTTAAACAAAGGAAGAGGGACTTACCGAAGGTTGGTTATATGGAGCATGTGTTATCCTCCTCGATCTTGTTAAATAAAAAAGAGGTACTCCTTGGGCCCCTTGGATTTCGATTTACTCCTTGGGAGAGATTATGTCTATGCCATGAAACTTATTGTATCCACTTTTTTTCATGTGATATCTTTCTTGCACAATGGAAGAATGGTGACTATTGATCAACTTTCGTTTGTTGGCCCTGACTTGACGATCAACCCATTGACCTCCCTAAACGGGTCTTATATGTAGTCGGTATCACCCCTGCCATAGGTCAATTATGTGGTGTTGTCTCCCATGACTTCAACTTCTAATGACTTAGATCCAATAGTTGACATGGTGATCTCTTCGGTAGGGCTATTGGAGCCTGATCTCCTTACCCTTGAGACGAACCTCAACATGTGTTCCTTCTAGAGCATTCTTCTTCCATCCAATGAAGATCTCTTGGAATCCATGACCGAGTTTTTTCCCTTGACATGGTGTCCTTCCAGAGAGTTATCCTCTTGGAAGCCATGATGAAGAAGAAGTCACAAGCATAGTTTCTCTTCTCTATGGCAATCTCGTTAAAAAATGAAATAGAAATATCAGGATTCAACCTAGAGCCTTGAGCATAGTTCATTTCCTATGACAAGCTCATTAAAAAATGAAACAATCACCTCTCCCACTAGGTTGAGTCTTCAGCTAGATCTCGTAGATGTTGAGTCGAGTATTTCGTTAGGTATCATTTTTGAACCTTCATTTCATCCACCTGTATCCTTTTTCTCCATCTAGTATAGACATTGGTGACAAACTCAAAATCGGTGAATGAATTGAAGCTTGGGGGGAATGTCTCTAGCCTTTGATTATCATTCTAGAGTCAAGCCACTAGCTTTTCAAGCTAGGGCTAGAGTACCAACAATCCATGGGTATCCCTACCTTTGGAAATTACGTTGGAAATTTACAAGCATAGTTTAATTTTGTTTCAAGCTTGTTTCAAAATGAAACCAATACCGATCTTAGTCTTTTTTCTTTATCGCACTCGAAAAAACATGAGAATGTAACCCAATAGACTTTTATCACCTTTTTAGACTCATAAAATGTTATATGAAAAAGGAACCCAATGGAGTCTCCTTTAAGATCTTTTTAGACTCTCTAAACATGAAAAGATTTCCAAGTGATCTTGATTCCTTTCCCACTCGTTAAAATGTTTGAAAGGGTGTCTTTCGAGTGATAATTTATCTCTTTTTCGGCCTCACAAGGCTAACATTACGAAAAAGGACAACACTGGAGTGATCTTTAATTTCTTTTCAGACTCTCTAAACATGAAAAATCACCGAGTTTACCTTCTCTAGACTCGTTAAAAAATTCATACATTGAAGGGCCCATATGGGACCGAACCCTTACTTCTTCTAGTTCATTAAACAAAGGAAGAGGGACTTATCGAAGGTGAGTTATATCGAGCAAGTGTTATCCTCCTCAATCTCTTTAAATCAAAAAGAGGTACTCATCTATCTGGATAGGGGAAAAATTGAAGGAAGCAAGCCAAGCAGTTTTTGGGAACATTACAGGTCACTATTACATTCTCCCTTGAACACGACACTTTTTATTTCAATACATTTTAATCTGTTGAACCATACACTGAACCAATCCTCTGAGTTTCTTTACTCCTTTGGGTCACCCGATGAAAGTCATAGTATCCACTGCATCATCATGTTTTGTTCCATGTCATGTTTCTGTTGTTGTGCCTCAGTGTTCAAGGGAAGTATCTACCTTAAGAGTCATCCATCACAAATATCTTGTTTCAATACCCATGTCAGTCCATGTTCATTTGATCTACCAATTTACATCTCTGTGTTAGTTTCACATCATTTATGGGGGATACATCAAGGCCCTCCTTTGATGAGTCTGTTCCTTTCGACTTCGACACATTATTCGGGTATTAGACTTAGAAACCAATTAGTACCTTGGGACCTGCATGCCTTAATGGTAGGCCTCCTCACTTCTGACGACGGGTTTACATCATTGACCCCTGATCAGATGATTCCATGGATGTTCTACTTCAACTCATTTGTTCACATTCGCTGGAATGTACTAGGGTACCTTGGGAATCATTGACATCAATGGTGATTTCCCTTGTGTAAATCCCTTCATTAGGGATTCAAAGTTAAATGGTAAATTTTTAATCTAAATTACTTTTCTTTTCCTAAACATGACATATACTTTCTATTTTTGTTTGCATTACAACAAATCTATCTAATTTATGATTAATTTCTAGCAAATTAATCAGTTAAATATCAAATTCTCAATTTATACAGTCCAAAATAGTCACAAAACAGATTACACAATTTCAGTACATATATGCATATCATAAATTTCATTCATAACAAAATTAACACTGGAAAAATACCTCTTGAAGAAGAAGTTTTTCCCTTTCTTTCCTGTTGTTGCTAACTGCTTGAAAACTAAATTAAAACTGCTTGAAATTGCCTGAAAACTGAATCTTTTCCTCCCAGCCAGCTAGGAACATATCCTCTTCGAATCCCTAGCTCTAGGAATCCTTGTGGTTTCCTCGCCCCCCGAGCCAAAAACTCCCAGCAATAGGTGCCCCCTGTGATAGTCCTTCAAAAATATCCTCAAGCAAACCAATATTACAATCCTCCAGCAATCTCCTCCCTAGCAAAACTAGTAATACAGTCCTCTGGTATGAAAAATAATGCTCCCAAAAACCCAAAAGTCCCTTCCCAAGTTTTTTCCCCCACCTCCTATCCTACTTTCCCCCCTTCCTTATTCACCGCCTTCTCCCTTCATTAAGTCTCACCCACCTTATCCCTCCATTAAGTGTCAACCACCTTATCCCCTTTTTATTAATGAGTCATCTACCGATACACTAAGTCTCAAAATGAAAATTATTAATTTATTAAACCAATATTCCTTAAACAAATATTTAATCATGATTATTAATTGATTAATTAATTAAACTAATATACATTTAACAAATAATCAGGGCAATTAATTAATTAATTAATTAATTAAAGTAATATACATTAAACAATTATTTAAATCATGACAATTGATTAATTACTTAGGGTTGTTACATACACCCACCCTTCAGGAAAATTCATCCTGAAGTTAAAGTATTTTATGATACAAGGGAAAATACACATGGTTCACACATTCATATCTAATAACCAACATTATCAGTAAGTAAGCCAAGAAAAATCATACATACTAGTGTACATGTACAAGAAATGCATGTGTAGCTGGTACATACAAGTCTCGTGCATGTACTAATAACAATCCAATCCAATCCAATCAACAAGACTATTCATTTTATAAAAGATAATAAACCAATCAAATGTTTGCGAAATCCCTTAATTACAATAATCTAGCTCAACAATGTTTATTTGGAAAATTGTAGTTTATTTAAGTAATTAGTACATTTTCTTTTCATAAGGGAAAAACAATAATTTCCACCATAAGGAAAATCTCCTTACACTCTCAACTATTTCTATTCATCCTTCCTCCCTAACTTACTTCCATCTTCCATTCCTATCCTTCCTCTGTTGGACTATCTTGGAGTGTCAACTATATTGACCTAACTCCAAATAGAACCCATAAGTAGAAGTGTCACTATCTTGACCAAGATTCCCCAATAGGAAACTAACAGTCATCATCACATGTCTAGTGGAGCGTGAGCTAACACCGTCCTCCCATGACTCCATGTTTCAGAGGATACATGGTGGGAAATGCCTTCACCCCTCTTAAAAGGACTAGGGTCCACACCCTATAATGGAATATACAGTGGCACCATGTTGTTGGGAATTTTGTCATCGTTTATTCAGTTTTAGGCAGTCTCACCACCTGAAATCCTGCACTGGTCCACATATCATAGCTATGCATTCAAACCAATATAATTTCACATACAAAGATTCATGCCATATTGTTTCTCGGTCTGTGGTCATGAAATCCACTTTTATTACCATTATCCCTTGGCTATTTCATAGCTCATTGACGTGCAGATTAGTCTATAACACAAACTCATACATATCTATGCACTATCATAATGTAAATGCATCCGACCATAATCTCAATTCGGTATCCATGTACCAACAACTTTAATGTCAAAATTTCTAATTTAGAAATAGATCTCATAATATCCCCATAATTTAATTAACGTTACCCATTCATAAGATTTTCATTTACATAATAGATTGCATCATATCCACCATCATTCACATAACGTTAAACATTCATAGATTTCACATTCACATAATAGATTGCATCATATCTATCACCATTTAAATGATATTTAAACATTTATAGAATTTGCATTCACATAGTAGGTCGCATCATATCCATCATCATTCAAATAACATTTAAATATTCATAGAATTTACATTCACATAGTAGGTTGCATCATATCCATCATCATTCAAGTGACATTTGAACATTTATAAAGGTTCATATGTCTTAAAAGTTCAAGCATATCATTAATAGTTTTACTGTGAATAGAACATAAAGGTCATTAGGCCTTAGGTAATCCTAGTTGTCTAAGTCAAAAGGTGGTGTTACATACACCCAACCTTCGAGAAACATATTCTCGTGGTGGTAAAAAAAAGTGAGGGATAATCTCGTTGTAATGTCTCGACATCCTCCCAAGTAGCAGATCCTGGACTATACTTGTCCCACTGGACCTTAAATTGGTTTACCAGACAATTCCTCAGTTGTCAAACTCTACGGTCCAATATGCATAAAGATTCTACCATGAGGGTTCCTGCATCCGATACCTGCAATTCCTTCCAATTTAGTTTATGTGATTCATCAACAACATAATGACATATAATAGATACATGAAAAACATTATGAGTTTTATGCAAGTGGGGTGGCAGTACGAGACGATAGACAACGGGTCCAATTTTCTCTTAGATTTTGAATGGTCCTATAAATCGAGGTGAAAACTTTTTCCCCTTCCCAAACCGAATGGTACTCTTATTAGGCCTGGTACGAATGAAAACCTAATCTCCCACTTTATAACTTTGGTCAGTCCTGTGTGCATCCGCATAACTTTTCTGTCTATCCTGTGATTCCTTTAGTCTCTGCCTAATCTGAATCACTTGTTCCTTCATCTCTTGAATCAACTCTGGTCCAACTGTTACTCGGTCTTCTAATATTTCCCAACTCAATGGTGTTCTGCATGGCCTTCCATACAGAGATTCATAGGGTGGCATTCCGATGGAGCTATGAAAACTGTTATTGTAGGCGAACTCCACCAAAGGTAGGTACTTCTCCCAATGGGTTTGATTATCCATGACATACATCCTAAGCATGTCTTCCATGACTGTATTTACTCTCTTACTTTTCCCATCCATTTCAGGATGATAAGTTGTGCTTAAGTTCAACTGAGTCCCCATTGCTGACTACAAACTTGTCCAAAATCTAGAAGTGAATCTAGAGTCCCTATCTGAAATGATCTTCTTAGGTATCCCGTGAAAATGGATTACCTCACTTACAAATACACGTGCCACATCAGTGACATCATAAGTGTCTCTAACCAGAATAAAATGAGCACTCTTGGTCAACTTATCAACTATCACAAGGATGGCATTATGTCTATGAGATGTGAGTGGCAACCCCACAACAAAATCCATAGAAATGACTTCCCACTTGGTCATAGGAACATCATGTGGTTGTAGGAGATCTGTCGGGTGATGGTGGTCGGATTTTACTTGTTGACACTCTAGGCACTTGGTGACAAAATGGACTACATCATGCTTCATGCCTACCTAGAAGAAGAGCTTCCTCATGTCTGCGTACATTTTCTTCACAACTATATGCACACAATAAAGTTCTCTATTCGCTTCCTTCAGTATGATGCTTAGAATATCCCCACTTTCGGGGATGTACATCCTTCCTCAATATCTTAATAGTCCATCTTCTTCCAAGCTATATCCATCATACTTTGGATCTAATTGCCTTCCACTCTCGAGGTTTGAAGTAACCTTCAAATACCAACTATCTCCAAGTAGTTGCATCAACACACGTTCCCTCAAATTGACTTTTAAGGGTACCAAGGAGAAGACATGTGGTCTCCTGCTCAAGGCATCCACGACCACATTTTATTTTCCCTTGATGTAAGAGATACCAAATTTGTACTCACTCCATCGCCTTTTCCTGGAATTCAGATCCCTTTGAGTGAAGAGATGTTTAAAACTTTGATGATCCATTTTGAGCTCAAAGTTTCGCCGTACTAGATAGTGCCTCCAAAGTTTCAGAGCTAGCATTACAACTGCCAACTCTAAATCATGAGTAGCGTAAATCTCCTCATGTTTCTTCAACTTCCTTGATGCATAAGCTATCACTCCATCCTGCATTAGCATAACCTCCAACCCTTTCTTCGAGGCATCCATGCAAACTGTGAAGTACTTTTCTATATCCGACACTCGTAGAATTGGCGCACTAGTTAGTAACCTCTTAAGCTCGATGAATGCACTATCACATTCTTCTGTCCATTCATACCTAAACCCCTTGTGCTGCAAAGTGGTGATGGGTTTCACTATTTTAGAGAACCCTTCCACAAATCTCCAATAATAACCTGCTATCCCCATGAAGATTCTTACCTCATGAGCATTTTTCGACACTGGCCATTCCATAATGGCCTTTACTTTTTCTGGGTCCACAAAGGTTCCTTCACCGGAATTGATATGATCTAAATAGTGAATTTATTTCTGGAAGAAGGAACACTTAGAAAACTTCCCATACAATTTTTTCTCTCTAAGGTAGGACAACACTACTCGTAAGTGTTCCTCATGTTCTCTTTCGTTCTTAGAATAGATGAGGATATCATCTAGAAATACATGTACAAAGTGGTCTAAGTATTTCTGGAATACACCATTCATGAGGCTCATGAATACTGCTAGCGCAATGGTCAATCAGAAAGGTACTACAATGAACTCGTAATTCCCTAACCGAGTTCGAAAGGAAGTTTTAGGAATATCACCTTCCTTAATCATTAACTGGTGATACCCTGATCACAAATCAATTTTTGAGAATACCGTTTCTCCTTTCATCTGATCAGAGAGATCATCTATTCATGGAATTGGGTACACATTTTTCACTGTATCATGGTTCAAGTCCCTGTAATCTATACATAGTTGTAAGGAACCATCCTTCTTATTCAAAAAGATTACTGGTGCACCCCAAGGTGAGACATTGGGTCTTATTAGTCCTAAGTCGAGTAGCTCTTTCAACTGCATCTGCAACTCACAAAGTTTTGGCGCTGTCATCCTATACAGAGTCTTGGAAATTGGTTCTGCACCAGGTTTTAGGTCAACAGTAAAATCAAGCTCCCTCTCAGGAGGTAACCCTGGCAACTTGTTCAGAAAACCATCCTTAAATTATGACAATACAGGGTATTGATCCAAGGAGGGTCCTTTCCTTTCATTCACTGCTTCCACTACATATAGTCGACACCCTTGCCTCATGCACCAATTAACCTTCATAGTTGAGATAAAGTGTAGAGACAGCTTTCTCCATAGATCGTGGATCTCTACTAGCCTTCCTTCATCGTCAACACAAAGAACCATTTTTGCGAAACAATCTACCATAGCTCGATGGGCTTCTAAACAATCCATTCCAATGATTAGTTCATACGTCCCGAGAGAAGTGACGTATACTTTCAACCTAGTAGTACACACTCCCAGGTCTATTAGACAATTATCAATTCTAGGTCCTACTACTTGTTTTTCCCCCGAAGCCATCTCGAATTATTTAAATTCATTGTGCTCATAGGCTGCCAACCCACTCTTTTCTAATTTAGACGGTGAAATGAATCTATTTGTAGCACCAGAATCAAATACAATTTTAACATTGATATGATTTAGCGTACCTGATGAATCCACCACCATGGCTTGGTGTTCTTCCTGGCGATTATTAACTACTGCATAAATCTGGTGGTTTCCACTTGCTCTTACCATCGGGGCCTTTCCTTCTCTATGCACAAATTCTACTTGCAACTTTGGGCATTCATGCTGGTAATGGGGTCCTCCACATCCCCAACATGTAACATGAGATTGAACCTATGCACTGCTCTGTGACGGTCTTTGAAATGAGTTCCTTCCCCTGGAACCCCTGCCCCTACTAGTTGATCCCTGAGATGGTTGTGGACCTGTCTGCATCATTGGTGATGAGTGGGATGCTGCACTTTCTACCATTGAAATACTTGTAGCAATTGTCCTTGGTGCCACTCTATTACAATAAGGAAGTGGTCTAGAGCTCCCTCCCCTAGAGAAGGTCCTAGGGGCCTTCCCCACAAATCCAAGATGATGTGGAAAGGTCGATTGCATACCTCCATTTAAGCTCATGTGTTCCTCAGCATAACATGAATTTTCAACTTCTTCCGCTATTGAAGATGGTTTCCACATCCATACCATGGCCCTTATCTTAGGGTTTAACCCATAGACAAAGCGTTCTACCTGTCATTGATCATTATCCATGTATGAATTATATTTTACCAATTCCATGAACTTGATCTCTCACTCTTCCATGGTCCCGTTTCCCTGTACTAGAGCATGAAATTCTCCCACCTGTTGTTCCTTGTAGTAAGCTGGTAGATATTCCCTTCAGAATCTTTCCTCAAAAAGTTCCCAAGAGACGGTATCTGGGGTAAGGTGCAACTGCCTCTCCAGGTTGCCCCACCAATTCAAGGCACTGTCCCTCAACTAAAAAATCGCTATCTTCACCTTTGATTTGGAAGCATAGTCTCTTAAGGTGAAACATTATGTCATTCCTTCCAACCATGCCTCTGTACGTTCACTGGCACGACCCCTGGCGAACTATGGAAGTTTGATCTTTTGCAGTTCTCTAGTGATGTCCTCGTGTGGATGCCCTCCCCCTGAATCCATCAATTCTTCAAGATTACCCATTCTAGATGGTGGGGGATCCACTTCGATCCATGTTGGCTGAGGCCCCTTTAAAGTCTCATTTATGGCATCCAAGGAGCACAGAATGAGAGCTAATTTAGGCGATGGTGGTGGCGGCGTTGGCGGTCCCTGTGACGATGCCTCTTTGCCCCAATTTCCTCGAGTCCTAACCATCCTTTATAATTGAATATGCATCCACCAAAAGTTTTTCAGGGAGAGTCTAGGGCAATTCATGTTTGCGCAACTTAAACTTGAAAACAGGGTTAGGCGTAAGTTTTTTTTTACTTGTCTGTAAACATACGTTACTCTCTTTAGGGGAAGTGGATAGGTTAGGGTTAAAGAATCTAAGCTCGATGTCTTCGCCTAAGAAAACTACTAACTCCCTCGTCTGGTAGCTACGCTAATACTGTACCACACTCGCCAATTCCTCTAACCTATCTTCCTAGTGCGTATGAAGCCCCCTCCCGCTTATCCTCGTCTAAGTCCTTAAACTTTTCATTTAAACTAATTAGTGTGATTTTTTTTTATCCTTATATATCATTAGCATTAATTACTCACTTAACTAATTATTCATTCTAATTTGTTAGTCACTAATTAATTAGTCACTTTAATTAGTTTTTAAATTTAAACATGAATTTAAGCATAAATTTAAGTATAATTTAAACATAATTTTGAATACAAATAAATTTTAAAACATTATTAATTAACTAATGTTTTAAAACATTATTAACATTATTATGTTTTTAAAATTTAACTATTAATTAAAACATAAAACATAACTATTAATTAATAGCTAAATTTTAAAACATAAATTTAAAACATAATTTAAATATAATTTAAGTGTAAAATATAAATTTTAAATTTTAAATTTTAATTCAAACTATTATTTAAAACATAAACCATTAAAATTTAACCCTAAAATAATAATAAATAAATAAATATATTAATAAAAATAAATAAAAGAAAATAAAAGAATTTTAACGTGGGGCAGTGGGTCCTCTCATGAGGCCCATGTGCCCTTCTCCCCCCATTCTCATTCCCCAAAACCCCCAAACCCTACACGCCTCTTTATCCCCAAACCCTACATGCATCCTTCCATTCTACAAAGGCGGTCGAGCCTCTCTCACTCTGCAACTGTGGCGGGGTTACGGTAATGTCTTGCGGCTCCTCTTTCATTCTCATTTTTTTTTCATTTTCTCAGCAGAGGGAAGGCGTATTGGCTTTGTGGGCTTGGCCACACAGTCCTTTGGCTGTGTGGGCTTGGGTTTTGAACACACTAGGCATGGAATGGTAGGCTAGGCACATGGTTCTTGGTATTGTCTTGACCTTGTGTGGTTCGGCTCCCCCTTGTGGGCGCTCGGTTGTGCAACTACGCTGTCACAGGCTCCTCCCTCAGTGCTTTATGGCTGGTGCCGTTTGTGGGATTTATGGATGGTGCCCTTGGTAGAATAGTTAAGTTGTAGATGATATATATATATATATATCAGGTCGGGGTTCTAATCCTGTCGACTGCTAGATACCCATGGATTTTCCTTGCAGTTTCTCCCTTGTCCATGGTTTGGCGCTTTGTGGAATGAGGTTTGTTGACTAGCCTGTGGATTTTAGAATTAAGTGAGGCAAGGCCTCATGGACTTGACGTTAGCATTGAGATAAGATATGGAATGGTATTAGGCTTGTCAGATCCACTGGACTTTATCCACCCTTACTTTTGTGGCCATTTATATTTGTTGGATGGTAGCCATCCAATTCTCCATTTTAAATCTTTTGACATCTTCTATTTTCTTTTATTGTTTCTTTTTCTACTGTAGTCCAGAGAAAATATTCCTTTTGCATTCAGTGTAGTGAACGTAATATTCGTAATCATGAGGAAACCCATTCATAATTTTATTATGCTCAATGATCTTAACAGGGTGCAATTTCGAATCCCTCCACTTGCAGAGGAGACGAATGTCGACTTCCAGGGGAAGGCCAACAACTCTTTTCTTCTTTTAATTATCATTGCCTCTGTTTTGTGCATTATTTACAATGGACTCAGATTTAAATTTATTCCTTATTGAATCCTTTCCTTCATCTATGATCTCTTCTTTGCAAGTGGAGTCATCCAAGGATCCCATTGCCAATAGATTTCAACTCTTCCCTGCATGAAACCCTAAAGCTCACTAGGGTTTATGTCCACTGTGTAGAGGGAAATTTTTTGTTGAAGTGATTTAGAGGATAATATCGTTGAAACTTGAGAGTGCACAGATAAATGAAAATCATGGAACTGATGAGTTGCATCAACAATCTAATCTAAATCCCATTTAGGCACGCAGGTGCTTTGTATTTTTTTGTTTTTGTTTTGCTAGAATAGTATTTTTGTTTTGTTTTGCTGGAATAAAATGCAACACTCCCAATGATTATAATTAGCATTTGTTTCAGCCTTGTCTGAACTCTAATTTCAATACATAGATACATATCATAAATTTCATTCAGAACAAAATTAATACTAGAAAAATACCTCTTGAAGAAGAAGTTTGTCCCTTTCTTTTCTATTGTTTCTAACTGCTTGAAAACTGAATGAAAACTGCTTAAACTACCTGAAAAATGAATCTTTTCCTCCCAACCAGCTAGGAATAGAGCCTCTCCGACTCCCTAGATCTAGGAATCCTTGCGGTTTCCTGCCCCCCCGAGCCCAAAACTCCCAGCAACATGTGCCCCCTGTGACAGTCCTCCAATAAGCTCCTCAAGCAAAACCAGTATTACAATCCTCCAACAAGCTCCTCCACAGTAAAACCAATAATAGAATCCTTTGGTATGAAAAATAATTCTCCCAAAACCCCAAAAGTCCCTTATCGAGTGTTTTCCCCCCCTCTTGTCCTACTTTCCCCCCTTCCTTATTCACCGCCTTCTCCATTCATTAAGTCTCACCCACCTTATCCCTCCATTAAGTGTCAACCACCTTATCCCCTTTTTATTAATGGGTCATCTACTGATACACTAAGTCTCAAAATGAAAATTATTAATTTATTAAACCAATATTCCTTAAACAAATATTTAATCATGATTATTAATTGATTAATTAATTAAACTAATATACATTAAACAAATATTTAATCAGGACAATTAATTAATTAATTAAAGTAATATACATTAAACAATTATTTAAATCATGACAATTGATTAATTACTTAGGGTTGTTACACCTCGCGCTTGTTAATGATTTACCTCATCGATCGGTAATCAAGTGGTTTCTTCCATGTTCGACATCAGGACATCTATTCACATGGTTAGATTTGTACCGCATTGGGATCAGTAAGAAGACCCTGGGTTGAGTGATCACTCTGATATATACTTTTCCCAGGTTGCGACAGAGTTTCTTTTGAATATTGACACATATACTGTTACATAGATCCACTTTGTATTGGTCCGTGGCTATGTCTTGTCATCTCGTAGATTGACCATGTATTTTTCGTGACTATGATCAATTCATTTCATGGGAGTATAGATCCACATTGTATCTTTGGTGGCTATAACCTTTTTGTTAATAAAATTATGTATCCGTAGTGTATTTTATGGCAGCCATACCTTGCAAGTCTTTATCACCCAAGCATAGGTATGCATGACTTAGGTTTGAAACATGTCATAATATTTTTTTGATGGTTGTGTGCAACTTCTACCAGGTTCTTCATGTCCATACCCTTGCTCGAAAAATTCTACAAAGTACTTCAGTCATCAGTTTCCATCTTCTAACTTCATACTTTGGGGGGCAATCTGTTACACATCAAAATTACTCACTTCAATGATGACCTATTGTCATCGTTACAAGTGTCACAAGTTTCACATTTTGTCCACAAGTGTCGCATCTTGGCCACAAGTGTTGGTTATGTGTCACAAACATCATATTTCCATCTCACCTATGTCATGTCTCTAATGACATCACAGGGACACTTAAGACACCTTCATATATTGGTTTAAGGAAGAGAAATCATTTGATGAAGAGTACAAAGAATTTTCCATGAAGAAAACCACTTTAAAATCAATTTTGAAGGCCAACGCTCCCCTACCCACTATCAGGGAGTGCCAACGCTCCCTACCCCTCTTTGGGGGAGTGTTCCAACACTCTATTCACCCTTCTGGGGGAGTGTTGGACTTTTTTAAGGAAATTTTGGGCAGCGGTTCCCTGCCCACTGTCAAGGAGTTCCATTGTTCCCTACCCTTCTTTGGGGGAGCGTTGCAACACTTTGTGTCCCATTTTGAGGGAGCTTTGGGCTGTTTGATGGAATCTTTGACTGTTGAGGAAAATCAGGGAAAAATCCCCCTCATCTCTAGAGTTAGTTGGATTTGAATCTGAGGTCAAGGCTGGATCTTCGAGAGGATTCACAACTGATGGAGAAAGATCCTCAACCTATCCCAAGAATATCTAAGGTGGTTGGATATCCCCAAGCTTATATAAGGAGGCCTTCTCATGGTGAAAAGGACACATTAGTTTAGAGGCATCAAACTTATGATCTCATAAGGGAGATAACTAGTAAATCATATTCATTTTGATGGTGGATTATTTGAGCAAGGGGCTAGACAAAGAGATCTTGGTGAATCAACCACATCTACATCTATGGCTGTAAGAACTTTGCTTTGTTTTCATTAATATATATATATATATATATATATATATATAACTAGTAAATCATATTCATTTTGATCGTGGATTATTTGAGCAAGGGGCTGGACAAAGAGAGCTTGGTGAATCTGCCACATCTACATCTATGGTTGTAAGAACTTTGATATATATATATATATATATATATATATATATATATATGAGCTTGGTGAATTTTCCACATCTACATCTATGGTTGTAAGAACTTTTCTTTATTTTCATTAATATATATATATGTGTGTGTGTGTGTGTGTGTGCGCGCGCGCGCGCTTGGCCCGTTTCCTTCAAATTCGTGTATGTTTCATGAATTTGTTCTTTTTGATAGATCTATTTCGAAGCTAATCATGGTAAGAATAGGAAGTATGCTTTTTTGTTGTTGTTCCTCCAATTGCAGGACTTTCTAAAGAACTTGGAGATCAAGATCAGCCTGGATCAAGCAAGGATAAACGTTATTAAAGGTATTCATATTCCTTTCTTCTTATTCCTCAACTAGTTTAGCTTCATTAGAAGGAATGTCAGTGTTCAACATTTTCACCTTTCTGTCTTGGTTATAGGGGTCTAGTATCCAAGAGGAAATCTACTTGTACGCAGGGGGATTATTCTGTAACACACTCTCCTCCACATAAGTGTTATAACCCTAATTTGCAGCAAACATTCTTACCTAGCATCGGGCCATCTCATATTCCTTCTTTTCCAAGCCACTACTGAACAAATCTTCTAAAAAACTCCATTTTTAAAGGCCCACGCACCCTACTCCACTACATACTGCATGTATCTACAATGTACACGCTAGCTGACCCACTACAGCCTACGTGGACCTTCAAAAGCACGGAAAAAGGAAAGTTTATGATGGAACACACAACTTTGGGCAAGCTAACTAAACCTTTCGGCCATGCATGGCTGGTCATTCGACCAAATACCTAGCTCCTTCTAGCCTATAAAAGAAGGGGTAGGGGTCCCATTTGAAAGGAGGGAAAACATAGTAACAAAACTCTACTCGAATTCGTATTCCCCTTTGCCCAAGATTCTGCAACCATTTTGTGATTTCAACGAAGAAGAGAAGTAAGTGTGTTAGCTGTTGGTGCATAGTAAAAGACGAGCCCAGGACCAGATTCATGGAGAAGTGGTCAACTTCATCATTGTAAGTTGCTTTAGTGAAGTTAATAATAAAGAAGTACTTTTCCCGTCCCACCATATGAGGTTTTCATTGTTTATTGCATACATGTTGATTAAATCTCTAACCCATTAATCTATAGATCAAATGCATGTGGAGTTCTTTGTTTGTCTTTTGTGAATGTAGGCCAGCCTTGGGAGGAGAGTTGCAGTCAAAGAGAGACCAAGCGTGAAGAGGGATCGATATCAAAACGCCGGAAATAAGGTATGTTCACTTGATCTTATTAACTGTGTATTTGCTTAAGAATAATGGGGATTAGGTCTGGGATGATGGTAAAAAGTAGGAATATTTAGGTCTTTTCTGCATGCATGATTAAAACTCTAAGTGCTAGTCCATAGGGGGATTTCTCACTCACAACAATAATTTGTCTCATTCATAGTTCCCCTTGGCAAATTAACACTCATGATGATTTGACCCCCTAGGGATGGGAGTCATCATAATCTTATGCACTTTCTAGAATGAACCCCATACTTCTTCTCATAATTTTTCTAGCTTTCCCAATGGACTCCTAGGTCATATCGTCTTGATTCTACTGACTACACCTCCATAGTATCATTATCCCTTCATCTCATCCACCATCATTTTTCCCATCTGCATATTTTCCTCCATTCATTTACCTCATACAGAAACCCACCCATGGGGCCCCCACCTTCCACTAGTTCTATTTCACAACTTTCACCCTAACATGCCAAGCCACCTTTCACCGGGACACCCGTTTATATATTTGTACCCTCAACCCAAATCATTCTTTATTTATTTGGTAATTGTAAAAATCCTTTGTTCCTAGAATTTACTTATCTTTTTGTCATCACCCTTGATGACCTTATTTCCCTGGAAAAGCAACCCATGTCGCCATTGGTTGGGGCATCCACTCTCCTTTTTCATTCTAACATCATTCACGAACCTCGAGTATCCCAAATTCCATGTACCCATGATCTCTGAGTTTTTCCACTTTGTTAAGCCTCTGTCATAGTTTAACCCCATATCTAGTCGTCCCCCCTAACACTGGATACATTTTTACAGTTGCTACCAATCATCCTTCAAAATTCCCCAACCAAGGGCAGTCTTGAGTCTCACCACATCTTGATTTCATCCATCTTACATGTCAGTACCTAATATCATCTCAATGGATTTCATGAAGCCCTTTGCTTCTTGGAGTCGCGTCTCCCTTTTTGTCGACATCAACATGGTTTCCATAAGGGCATCAGTATCTTGACTCTCATTACCTTTACAATGAAGAGTCTTAGACGACACATAGAGAATCACCATTGCTCTCTGATTTCGTTGACCCCCATAACATTTGACTTCAACAAAATCTCATTTTTTTTTTAGACAATAACGGGCATAGATTTGCATTATAGGCCAACAAAGCAGTTGCCAGGTACTTTCACATAGTGAGTCTTCATCCCTTCCATCCTTTTATTTTTAATCAATTGATATAAAAACAGTTGAACAAAAACCCAGTTTAAAGGAAATATGGGGTCTTATCTACGGAGAGCTAGTCTAGTTGTCACTGCATTCAACATGTTTACAAACATATAGAAGAAGAGATGTAGATCGTGCTTGAGGTTAATCCTCATCGTTCCTTGGGGTTGGAAGCATCTTTTCCAGTCTTTTTACTTTGATTTCCAGGGTGCAAATACGATTTCTGAAGTCACCATTTGTGTTGGCTTGATCTTTGAAATTCTCCTCCATCTCTTGTGTGTACTCCTCTACAATGTCTTTGGCTCCATCAAAGTAGTCCCTCATCTTGGCAAGGTCTTCATTGATCTGTTCCCAATTCAATTCACCCTTTTTTTCCATGTAAAGCAGGTAACAGTGCTTCTCTTGGACTTGCTTCTTGAGATTGTTGAGCTCCTTCTTCATTTCCAGAAGCCTAGCCTCCAGGGATAAGACTGGATTAGAGATTGACACCATGGATATCTTCTGAGATGAGATTCAGAAATGTGATCGCTTCAAAGGGCTCTACTCCTTGTTCTAAACAATAGTGAGATTTCCCTGTCTGTTGATATCGAGTATATGGTTTTTTGCATCGCCAAGATCATGGGTTTCTTGCTTTTGCTATGGTAAATTCCTTTGGGTCATGATTCCTTCTGTGGTCGATTCATGACCAGTCAGACTCCAATGGCTAGTCTTGAAAGCAATCAGAAATAGTCCTCCAAGATCGCCAGTGAATCTTTTGCTCAATGATGTCCAAGGAACTGACTAGTCAAATGACCTTTTAGGGGACACTGCACCATGTTTTTGTCCCATCTACAACTAGGTCAACTATTCTTAGAAGCATACCATTGTTGGCTTGATGGTCTACCAATCCATTCAAACTTCTGAGGATGTGATAAATTTTGAAGTTTTGTAATTTTACCATCATTGCTCGAATTGTTTTGACTAGCAAGGCTAGATGAACTTGGATAGGGGGTTTTCTGGTTGCCACTGATTGCACGATGAGCCTTGAATCCTCGAACACCGTTAATGACTGGATGGTTTTGCTTAAAGCCAGTCTTATGCCTTGCCAAAGTGCTAGGGATTCCACCTTATTGTTGGGCTCCTGACTCAGTCCCCAAGTGAAGCTTAGAGTTATATTTCCATTTGGATTCAGTAGAATCCCTCCTGATCCTGTGATGACCGGGTTTCCCTTTGAAGTTCCATCGAAAAAAAGACAATGATCCTCTAGATTCAACCTCCACTTGATGAAGTCCTGCTCTGCTAGCCTTATTTCCCAGGGGGCAAGCGTGGATGAGCTTAAGTTAGGTCTGAGAAGCAAGTTTTGATCTAGCTCCTTCAACCAACCTTCTTCCTGTTGTTCAAGAGGATTGGCATTTCTCAGACTGACTTTTACTTGCAATGCTTCACAAGGAGGGTTCTAAATTTGGATGCCACCCTTACTACGCTTCGATATTATTCTCTGAAGAGTCGGTTATTTCTTTCAGGATAGATCTTCTAGTAAATGAACTTAGGAAACCAGAGCTAGGTCATTTTCAACAACTCCTTTTTTCTTATGTTGAACGGGGATCTTGCTGCCCAGCTTGTGAGCAAGTATTGAATGCTATCTGGGAGATCAAACCCGTCTAGTCCCAGCTTTAGGGAATCTGTCTAGATGTCTTTGGTGAACATGCATTGAAAAAATAGATGATCTACAATTTCCTCATGTTCTTGGAAGAGAGTGCATCTGGAAGGGCCCTCCCAGCCCCATCTTTTTAAGTTATAATTGGTAAGGATGTTGTTGTGGGCGAGCGTCGAGACAAAGAAATCTATCTTTGGAAAGGAGACACAATTCCAAATGAACTTCCATTTGGTGGGATCAGGAGAGACATGGGGGATTGATTGGAAGTAATTGTAACCTTCAACTATAGTGTATTTTCCTGAGTTAGGTCCCCAGCCTCTTTTATCTCTAGATTTTGCGTTTGAGGGAGTTTTCCCATGGAGATTCTCCAACAATTTCATGGCTTCAGTTTCAAGCTCTTCCAGATAGCCTCCTAGATCCCAGGACTCCCAAGATTTGTTTTCATCATTGCCCCAGCTGGAGATGTCCTCCAAGGTGAACAAACGCCTATTTTGAAGCCAAATTTTTTATGTTTTCCAACTCTTCTATTTTTCCCAGTGGGGGATCTTCGAGGATTGGGTCTTCCCAAATTCTAATGTTCTTACCACTCCCTAGTATCCAGTAGAGATTGGTCTTGAAGAGATCCATGGCTCTTATACATAGAATAAAAGTTAAAGTTCCACTTTGAGTTTTAGGTTGCTGATCAAGGCATCTGAGACGACTTTTTTGAAAATACTTCTTCCAGAGAGAACTCTTGCTCCAGGAGATTTTCCCAGACACAAGGGACCAAAGAATCTTAGCTCCCATAGCCATATTTTGGGTTGCAATATCCCTAATTTGTAGTCCCCCCTTGTACATCAGTTTTTTTACTTTGTACCATATGACAAGGTGGAGCTTCCTCTCATTGTGTGTGCCTCCTTCCCAAAGGAATCTACGCAACAACGCATCAATTTTCCCTATGATAGATTTGGGAGCTAATAGAATTGAGTTTTTGTAAATGGGCAGGCTTACCAGAGTTGATTTTAGCAAGACTACTTTTCCGATAGGGTTTAGCCACTTAGCACCCTAGGCTTGTATTCTACTCTTCAGCTTGTCTATCAATGGTAACCAATGAGCAACGATAGGTTTTTTTTTGAAAATAGGGATTCCTAATATTTGAAGGAGTCCTAGGATACTGAGCCTTCCATGTCCAAGGTTTTGGCGATTGTTATCATTTCCTAGGCAGAATAGTTCCATCCGAAGATTGTGCTTTTCTGATAGTTTATTTGACTGCCTGAAATTGATATGTAGGTGTCTAACTCCTTCTTAAAGTTCTCGGCTGTAATGTTTCTAGATCCTCCAGGAAGTAGTGTATCGTCTGCAAATTGGGCATGGTTGAGATCTTCCACATTATGAGCTATTCTAAGTCCAGAGAGGGTCCTCAATTGTTGGCTATGGATTAATTGGAAGCTAAGAACAGAGGCCTGGATGGCGTAGAGGAGGGGAGATAGGGGGTAGCCCTATCTTAACCCTCTTGATGCTTGGAAGAAATCAGAAGACCAATCATTAACTAGTGGAGCTATCTAAGGGGAGGCAATACAAGTTTTTACCCAATTTATGAATGAAACTGAAAACCCGAGTTTACCCATAACAGAGTAGAGGAACTCATGCCTGACTCAGTCGAATGCATTGGCAAGATCTAGCTTGATCACCATGCCTTTCTCTTTTCTTTGGATGCTAGAATGAATGGATTCTTGCACTAAAATGATATTGTCTAGGATTTGATGACCCTTAATGAAACTGCCCTAGTTTTTTGGGATTATATTAGGCAGGATTTTCTTGAGGCGCATGGCTATTACCTTAGTTATCAGTTTGTAACCAGTGTTGCAGAGTGATATTGGCCTAAATATGCTTAAAGTTTGGGCTCCTTTTTCCTTTGGGCTTAGTGATAAGAACGCCAAATTAGTGCCCCCTCCCAATTTGACACTTCGCTGGGATTTCCTTATCATTTTCATCAGGTCTTCCTTTATGGTTTCCCAACAAACTTGGTAGAATCTAGCAAAGAAGGCATCCGGTCCGGGGGCCTTATCTGCTCCCATGCGATACAGTTCTTTCTTAAGTTCTTCTATACTGATTGGAGTTGTGAACAACCTATTTTAATTTTCCTGTACCAGTTGCAGAATGATGTCTAACAGATAGTTGCCTTCTTCTATAGGATCTTTATTCGGTGCCATATACAGATCTTTGAAATGTTTATAGGATTCTTTTTTTATTCCATCGAAGTATTTTATTTGTTGATCCTGGAACTGAATTTCACTTATGTTTTTGTACTTCTTTCGATCCTCGGCCTATTTTTGGAAATAACTAGTATTCTTGTCTCCTGCATGCAGCTAGAGGCTCCTTGATTTCTTCCTCCAATACTCCTCCTCAACTCTGAAATATTTGTGGAGCTCTTTTTGAAGATTGGTTTCTTTATTCAGCAGATCATGGGTGATTTCAATGTCCTCCACTACCGATTGATGTAGCTCCAGAGCTTCTTGCGCATCTTTCCCTTTGGAAGTAGGGGAATTAAATGACTTGGCCCACTCTTTCAGGTATTTTTTGAGCCCCCTCAGATTTTCTTCCCAAACAAAAAATGTCAAGCATTTCATTTGTCTATTTTAAGATGTCGATACTACCTCCTGGAATCCCTCTTATTGGATCTAGAGGGGACTGAATCTAAAGGGTAAAGGTCCAAGGTTCTTCCCCAGTGAGATATCCAAGAGGATAGGTTTATGATTTGAAACAAAGTTTGGGAGAATTTTGGAGGAGGCCAACAGATCAAAAGTCAGGAAGGAAGACTGGATAAGGAACCTGTCAAGACGCATTTCTATGTGCCCCGGGCCTAGCCGCTTATTGGACCAGGTGAACTTTCCTCGCAAAGGCTTGATATCTTCTAGATCCCAGTCTAGAATGATGTCTTCTACCCATTCTCTTGCTAGGTATCTGACAATGGAACCCCCTTTCTTTTCAGATGCATCGAGGGTCATATTTAGGTCTCGTACAAGGATTATATTTTCTAGATTGTGCATACTAAGGAAGGACTTTAGAGAGTCCCAACATATTTTTTTTTCCAAAAATAAAACTGGGACATATATATTAAACAAACTTACTTGGTGGCCTGACTCTAGGTGAAGGAGCTTGGTAAAGAGCCAGTGCATGTTGCTTTCTTTAAAGATCAGCTCGAAATTGGATCTATCCCAATAGGTTGCAATGCCTCCCAATGCACCTCTCGAGCTAATGGCTTTAGATGGACCTTTTTTCCAAAATATTTTGCTTTATTGGAGGAGAGCATCTTCCTCCAACTTTGTCTCCTAGATGAGGAGGATCTCCGGTGTATACAATATCACAATGTCTTTTATTTCTTCTTCTTTCAAGCTGCTACCAAGACCTTTGCAATTCCAGGAGATGTACCTCATTAATTACCTTAGGAAGATGCGGCTCCTTTTTGAGCTAGGCCATTCTTTTTTGTGGATCTGGTATTCATCATTCCTTTAAGGGTCTTTTGTGAACCTTGAAGCACATCTAGGTAGGTTTCTTCCTCTCTTCTTTTTTTCTTTGACTTCCATCCCTTTGAGGTCTTTAGTGGCATATCTTGGGAGCTACATGATTCCATTCCTCCATCCTCAATATCTCCTTCTGAATCGGATCCAAGGTTAATATGTTGTTTGGGCTATTTTTCTTTGGGGGTCTCCTCTATAGTAGCAGATCCATTGAATTTTTAGGACCATTCTCTTGTATGTTCACGACGTCCTGGACTTCTGCGGCATCTGAGGTTTTACTCACGGTTGTTTCCTTTGGGATTTCTATTATTTTGGAGGTGGATTGGGGTTTCTCCGACGGTGTTGTACTCTTTTTTCCAGAGGTCTTTGGGTCTTATTTAGCTTTTTTAACCTTATTCCATCCTTCTCCTCCTTCTTTGTCCTCCGGTTGGGCTTTGCGGCAGTTCCTTTGGAAGTGGCCATGCTCGTGGCAATTTCTGCATCTGAATGGGAGCTGCTCATAATCCAGATTTTGATAGTGGTCCCATGCAACGACCGTGAGATTCACTTCTTTAGGGAGCCTTGCTTCTAGGTCAACCTCGATACAAATCCAGGTGCAGGTGTACTAGGATTTATTATCCTATTTGTCAATGAATCTACCAAGACTATTGCCTATTTTTTGAAGAGAATGGAAGTTCCAACAATGAATCGGTAAGTTGGGGAGACGTACTCATACTAGGACCTCTTTTTGTACATCGACTGTGGGATCGAATTCCAGTGTCCATCTGTTGAGATACAAACCCTGGGTACCCATGAAGTATGTGCCACTTCGAAAGATCAGATCTCGATCTTCCTTGGTTATGAATTCAAAGATAAAGAAACCCCTTCCTACAACATAGCAGGTCACGTTGTTTTTGAGATGGGGCCTCTAGTTTCACCGGATCCAGTCATCTGTTGTTCTTACTAAAGGCCAAAGGCCCATAAACTGGCTAACCATACCTTTGTTCACCAATGCCAAAGCAATTTTGATGGGTTGTTCTTCAGGTAGGGAAATTTCAGGTATAGATTCCATCTTTTTAATGAATTTCGACACTGTAGAAGCCACCAGATTTTTCCCCTTTGGATCGAGTAGCCTTTGGAAGGCCTCCTCTACAGAAAGCGATGGGTTGGGAGGTGGCTCCCCCTCTCTAGATCGCTCATGGCGGCTTGCTGGTCATGAACCCTCTCTCCTTGCGTCGAGAACCCTAGCCGCTCTACACTCTCCTCAACATATATATATTATGTTATTTTTACTAACTTCAACAAAATCTCATGTTACGATGGGTGTTACTATGCGATTATTATAGTTGTTTCATACCATCCAAAGACCTCTAAATCTGTTAGGCCATCAATTCCTATGAGTCATTGACACTTCTTACAGTTGTCCTTGCCTCACTTCATAGTAGGTTCACCATTCATAACTGTCATCTGTCGTTATCAATCGCCTATGAGGGCACTGCAGTTATCTACATCAACATACATCTTTAGTTACCATCTCACATTATGGTTACATGACACGAGCATGGGGCATGCCCGCCTCCTTTGTACACAATTTTTTTTTCTCCCTAGAGAAAGGTTTGGGTCCCACAGCTTTCCCTCTCCCTTCGGTGGATCACTCTTGCAGTTACTCTTAGCACTCTTCATTACAATGGCACTCTCAGTAAAATAAACATTTATGTATTTTGGCTATACATATTCTCCTAACCTCACACATCAAGGGGCATCTGTTATCACTGAAATTTCGTCTGCAACATTGCACGCAAATGGTTAAAGAAACACAATAATGCCAATAGTAATTAGTTCACCTACAACACTGAAATGCATTCCAAAGGAAAAAAACTATACAATTGGGTCTAAAATTGACATGCAAAAATTCAACAAAGGAAGCGTGCACACAATGCACAGTGTGCGCGGGCCAACAAAGCCCTTAGAGCAAACAATGCACCAAGTGTGCGATTTTGTATGAGAAAATTTGTTCACTTCTATGAATGACGCATTTATGGATATTTTCGGACCCCCAACCACTTATGGACCAGCTCACAACCTGATTTGACTTTCATATCTGAGAAAAATCCGAATGGGGGGTTGGTCAAGGACTAAACAGTTCCCTAAAAGGCCCCTTGTTCACACCAAGAACCAATTACATTTTTCATTGAATAATTGCTATAAATAAGAGCCATGGGTGCACTAAGAAACCAAGATCTTCATTGTATTGTTATGATGCAAGAATTCTCCCTTAATAATCCTCTTTTCTCTTAGGAGCCTTCAAGCATCATTGCAATAGGCCATTCCACTCACCTCTTAAGGGAATAGGCATTGATTTTATTCACCATTTTCCATTTTATTCCATTGTAAGAAGAGCTCTCCATTAGGGAACTTGAGATCCCTCCCAAGGAGGAAGAGGGGACTCACAAGTCCTCATTTTTCTCTACAATGTTTTTCCTACTAATCTATTGATCCATTGGTAGAATTATGTTGGTCATTGGTTTATTTTGCATGGTTCTAAGTTTCTCATTCTTTCCAAATTTTATTTCTTAGTTGTTTTAGTTTATTTCTCTATTTATACATGTGTTTGTCCTGTTTAACCCACTCACAAACTTTTGTCTTGTCTAGCAGGCTCATCTAGACATGCAAGTGTTGTTGTTTTTCTCACCCAAGTGAAAAAACCAACAAAAACTATTGGTGACCATATTGGGGACAGGTATAAAATTCCACCCTATTTGAGCTTAGAGAGAACTTATTTTTAATCAATTTGTCTTGCAGGTACCAAAATCGGCCTAGCCTGACCTGCCAAAGGAAATATTCAAATTTGGAGGATGAGTATTTAACTTGTAAATTCCCCCCCCGACGCGTAACAGGAAGTGCGTGGATTTTCCTTCCCACAGATGCGCACTCTAGACACTGTGCATGCCACATAATTATTTTCTTTGTGCACTGTGTGCCCTCTGTGCACCTGTCATAATTGTAACACACACACATTTCCAGGTTTTTAAAATTGTAAGGATTTTTATGATGATTTGAAGGCCCCTAGCCTTTAGATTTTTGATTTCATGCACTTTGTAAAGACAACTGCACTCCACTTATAATCCTTTCCCATATGAAAGGTTAGCTAAACATAAGCACTTAGGGGGTAAAAAGAAGAAACATTCTCCTCTTTTGCTTTGGTTTCCACATGGATGGCTTGTTTGTCTTGTAAAATTCTAAATTGAGGTTGTTTCTTTCACACATAAAACACTTACATTGGGACTAGAAGTTAACTTTGACCCTTTAGTATTGTCTTCTCTCACACCCTAGTGTTACACATTATTTTATTCACCCCTGGTGATGTTTCTACAACATGTGTTTAGGCCTCCAAAATAAGCTTTCTTCATGAGAAAAGTGACTAGATCCCTCTTCTACAGAACTTGTTTTTATAAGGCCTCCACAGGCTAGCCATAAGGTATAGTGCGGAAGTGCCTGAATGTTGCAGGTTGTCATGAAACTAGATTGCGACGTTTCCATAGGCTGCACTATAGCCAGGGTGTGGCGACATTGGAAGACTGAGAAAAGGTCGAAGTTCACAAAATTTCTATAAGGGATCTTCTAGAATATGAGGTGGATCCGTATGGTTGGGATACTACTCACTTCTTTGATTTGGTGGGATCATCCTAATCTCTTTAACCATATCTCTTTCTCCTATATAATGATGGATTTATCATGGAAAATTTTAAGCAAGCAAGCAAGATCAATCAAGGAATTAATGAAGGAATAGGCTGAGAATTGTGTGAGGGATTCTATTTCAATTGATGCTTGAGGTCTTCATTGGTCCATCAAGTTATTGCAGATCTTCTTCATGCATGTTTGGAGCAAGTGCATGTATTGAAGCAAAGGGCCACCGAAAGGGAACCTTGCAACATCAAGGATGTTTGGTTTTATCTTCCACTTTTACTTAATATAATAAAGTGACATGTTTCTTTCCCACAAAATCATTCTCATTTTATTACATGAATCCTTGATCACATGTATCAATTTTCATTGAATATACTATTATTGCTATCACTTTGGTTGGTTTGTGTCATTGCAGATTCGATATCACAAGAACACCGGAGCAGAGTGAGGACAAAAAAGATATAATGAAGTGATATTCAAAGGTATGTCACTCATCTCTTGTTTGTTAGTAAATTTGATGATTAGAGATTAGGGAAAGCGCCATGTCCTATCCTGTTTTGTTCTAGAACTAGGTGGATCTAGGGAGATCATTTTATGTCCGCATTCACCGATTTATCCAATAAAAAAATTGGTGACTCCACTTGGGAAATGACCTGTTTGTGTTTGTTAGCTGTCCATTTTCCTTTAGCCTACCTCCTTTCATTTTAATCCAGTCTCTGAGTCCATGGGGGATCCATCCAGACTCTCTCGATCTGAAATTTCACTTAGAGTCTTTGCCCTTTTTCCAATTTTTCTTTGTTTACAGAGATAGTCGCAATGTATCCCATATGTAGCCTGTGACGTCTCCTGATCGCTGCATCCTGCCTGTTTAGACTAGTATGGAATCTCCACATTCTTTCCTATATATAGCCTGTGGAAACCTTAAATCTCCGCATTGTACCCTACTGCTGGGTTGCAACATTGCCTGCAAAATTTTTGGATTAGGTATTTTTGCTTTCTCACTCCCAGTTTTTCTTTGATCACCTAGGAAGAACTTTTGGTGCCAGCATTTGACTGTTTTCTAAGTGTAATACTTGTTGTTGATTGGATTTTAGGTATTGAAAGCGCTTATTCATCATTTTACAAGTTCTAATTTCTTTCTTTATAGTAGATTGGGGGCATATTTGCATTTGAAGTAGCGAGATTAGTGTACAGTCTTTTTGGCTCATTTCTTGAATATCTTGATATTGATGAGCTTAATAAAATTTTGGGACATTATGCATATGAGAATGATGAATGTTTTCTCCTTCTCGTAATATAGCTTTCATCAAAGTGAAATATTTTCATTCTCATTTCTTTGCATTGTTTAGAGTCGGTCAAAACATCATTTAGTCCACGCCATTTTCCTCTTTAGTAACAACAACTTTAAAAATAAAGCGCTTATAAAAATTGATTAGACAATTTTATATTTTCTGGTAACAAACCTACATTAGATTAGCTGAATGGATTTGGAATAGGTGTGAAATATAACTTTCAAAAGCTTCAAATGAACATTGAATCTTGCGTTAGGGAGTGGTGAAATCCAATTTCTACATTTTGTCTTGGGAAGCACTTCTAACACAAAGGTCAATCATGAGGTCACATTAATTCTAACAAAGTGACTCACCCTGCTTTGTTGGTCTTGGTGTAGATATTGCGCGTATTATAGGGGTCGCTTGAAGGTATACCCACAATGATGAGTGGAAGCCTTTCAATTTGATTTCGGGCTAGATACCTTGCCTTTGCGTGTGGATTAGACTGTTGACTGTTTCCCTAGGAATCACTGTAGTAATTGTTAACCTTAGTGGCCTATCTCTATAGGGTCTTTACACGAGGTAAATTTGGAGGGGAAAGTCTTCACGGTACCTGGAATTAACGTTGGCCAAACTCACTCAGGATCCTTGGAGGGTATACCCATGATTATGTGTGGGAGCTTGCACCAAGGTGTAAATATGTTAAGCAGGTCGTCAACGTAACTTTTCCACCCGCTCTATCTCATCCCCTTCTTACATTGTTCCCATGACGTTGGGTTTCATCACCAACTAGTGTGTTCATTATAAGAAGGTTTTGTTTTCTTGTTTGCTTACTATATTTTTAGCGTGTGTTGTTTGTTTTCCCTAGTGGAATCGAGGTTGGATATTTATTTAATGGCGTCAGTTCCCGGAATGACCAATGAGGGAACCCATTTTCCAGGGGAACTTTTTGTGTTTCCTTCTTACAAAAACATTGGTCCTCATCACATTGCTACTTTGAGCCTTCCATCTCTCACAATTGAATTACCGGTATGGTTGTTTTCCCTTCAGGTAATCCCGAATGCAGCTAGTTCTTCGGTTGTAATAACTTCCCCCCAAGAAAATCAACTTCATGTTTATCCTTCACCTTATTCACCAGTAATATATTCTTCACCTTCTCCACTTGTAAGGTCTTTTTCCATTTCATATTCTTCGTCAAGTGAAAGATCTGAGGCTAGTAACTTGGTGGATAAGAAGAAGAAGAAAAGGAAGAATAAGAAGAAAAAAAATAAACAAGGGTCCAAACTTCCAACCACTGTCAGACATGTTGGAAAAAAACTAGTTACTGGTAATCGTGTTGGGAGTGTTGATGATACCAAGATCACCCAAACAACCCGTAAGCCCAAGTACCCTTGCAAGATTTGTAAGGGTATTCATATTCTTAAGGATTTCCCTGGTCTATCCAAGGTTATAGAAGTATGGTCCACACACCCTCGCCAACTTATGTCATTAGCCTATGAACAACATGTTGATGACCTCCCATCAACTAGTCAGGATCCCATTGGGAAGAAGAAAAGTAGAGTCAAGTTCACGTGTATTTTATGCAGAGGTAGCCTTGAAATTACTAGAAGACATGACTATTTCCCAACCTCAACTTCCAGGTGCTTATTGCAAGCTTACTCTCGACCCACCTATAGTTGATGGAATGATCAATCTGATCCCTTCATCGGTTAGTCTGGCTGATCATGTAGTCAATATGGTCACTTCTTTAGTTGATCCTGTTGACAAAGTGGTTGATCTGATCCCATCTTTGGTCGATCCCACTCTCTTGTTAGAGAGTTCAATCCAAGCGGTCGATCTATTTCCACCTGTCGATCCCATTCTCCCTTTGGATAAAGACACCCAAGTGGCCTATTTGATGTCATTATCAGTTGATCCTGGTCTCCCTCTAGAGTAAACCCAATTTTGCCCACGTTTTTCTCATTGATACATAATCTACCATGCTAGGGGGATTTCCTCCTTCTCCCATGGAACCTCTGCCAAGTAATGAGGCCATACTTTTTAATTGGGGTGTGCTAACTGGACCTCATCTTCCCTCTCACATTCCTTTCAAGATTACAATACAAGTTTGTGGTCGAGAAATTCCTCAGAAGATGATAGATGAAGGTTCATCTGTTAGTATTTTTTCCTCTCTTGCTTGGAAATATTTGGGTTATCCTCAGCTTGTGCTAGTTACCCAAACTCTGTTTTCTTTTAACAGAAGAAACAATCACCCTTTAGGGATCCTTCCTCCGTTTCTCATAACTTTGGGAGGGAAAACTATCTTTGTTGATGTCATGGTAGTCCAAGACCCCTTGGATTTCGATTTACTCCTTGAGAGAGATTATATATATACCATGAAATCTATTGTTTCCACTCTTTTTTGAGTGATATCTTTCCCACACGATGGAATAATGGTGACTATTGATCAACTTTTCTTTGTTGGCCCTGACTTGAACATCAACTCAATGAACTCCCTAAATGATTCTTATATGAAAATGATATCACCCCTGTCATAGGTCAATTATGTGGCGTTGTCTCCCATGCCTTCAGTTGTCGATGAAAATGAGCCTCTCACTATAATCTCACTCTCTTATGACTTGGATCTGGTAGTTGACATGGTGATCTCTTCGGTAGGGCTATTGGAGCCTGATAGCCTTACCCCTATTGCGACCCTCAACAGGGTGTCCTTCCGGAGCATTGTTCTTCTGTCCATTGAAGATATCTTGGAGGCCATGATGAGGTTTTATCCCTTGACATGGTTTCCTTCCAGAGCATCTTGGAAGCCATGATCAAGAAGAGAGCCTTGAGCATGGTTTTTTAATTTCAAGCTCATTAAAAAATGAAATAGTTTTTCCCCCTCTTCGATTGGGTCAAGTACTTCATTATGTATAGTATTTGAAGCTTCTTTTCATCCTCATGTGCCATTGGATGAATCGAAGCTTGGGGGGAAATGCTTTCAACCTATGGACTTCATGTTCAAGTTAAAGCTGCTAGTTTCTTAAGCTGGGGGATAAGTACCAACCATCCCCATGCTATGCGTTGGGAAGTACAAGCATATTTTTCTATGGTTCAAGCTTGTGTAAAAATGAAACAACCTACCTCAAGCATATTTTCCTTGGGTTCAAGATTGTGTAAAAATGAAACCAAGTCCAAGCATAGTTTTGGCTAGTTTTAAGCTTGTGTAAAAATAAAATCTATCTCAAGCATAGTTTTTTTTTGTTTTAAGCTTACATAAAAATGAAAACAATCCCGAGCTCAGTCTTTGTTCTTTCGCATGCTCATAAATAACTGAGAATGTAACCGAGTAAACTTTTGTCACTTTTTTGGACTTGTAAATGTTATACGAAAAAGGAACCCCCTAGAGTTCCCTTTAAGCTCTGTTTAAAATCTCTAAACATGAAAATATTGTTGAGTGATCTTGTACTTTTCATGCTCATTAAAGTATTTGAATAAAATGTCTGTTGAGCGATAGATTATCTCTTTTTCAGTCTCACCAGACTATTTTATGAAAAATGACATTTTGGAGTTTCCTTTAAGTGTTTTTCAGACTCTCTAAATATGAAAAACCCTTCAGTTTACTTTCTTTGGACTCGTAAAAAAAACATCGAAAGGCCCATATGGGACCGAGCCACTCCTTCCTAGGGTTCGTTAAACATACTTTGAGGGACTCATCCAAAGGATGAGCTTGCATTTCAAGCATATGTTATCCTCCTCAATCTTGTGTAAAAATAAAGAGGAACTCACTAGAAATGGTGGGGGAAAATTTGGGAAAGAAATGTATCTAAACATGTATTCTATGGGAGAGTCACTTTTGAACATGACACCCTTTCACTTGCTTTGTGTCTAGGTTGGAAAATATTCTTGCTTCTTGATCATACCACTTTATAAGATTACAAATTGGTCTGTGATCCCTGTTATTGAGTTAGTGTTTCCAAGATAGTTGTTGTGTCGTCAATATGTTCAAAGAGAAGTTCAACCCGGAAAGCCTTCTATTGCATCGCCCATTTATGCAGTCCTTAAGCCTTCTATTGTGTCGGCCACCCATGAGTCAGTCTTCAATCATTTGTTACTCTTATCTACCTTAAATATGTTACTTATTTCATGTCATTGATGGGGGATACATCAAGGCCCTCCTATGATGAGTTTGTTCTCGTCGACTTCAAATATTTATCCAGGAACAAGGCTTAGAAATCAATTAGTACCTTATAACCTGCATGCCTCAATGGAAGGTTTCTTCTCTTTCGACAGTGGTTTCACATCATTGACCCCTGATTGAGAGATTCTATCAAGTGCTCAACTTCAATTCATTTATTATCATTCGTTGGATTGTACTAAGGTACCTTGGGAGTCATTGACATCAATGGTGATTTCCCTCGCACTTGTTAACGGTTTTCATCAATGACCGGTAATCAAGTGGTTTCTACCATGTTCAACTTCAACACCTGTAATCACATGGCTAGATTCATACTTACAGACAACGGGATTGAAGACCTTGGATCTCATTATTTTGGTCCAGGTTGCGATGGAGTATTTACGATTTGTATCGACACATAGATCCACTTTGTATGTCTCGTGGCTATGTTTGAATCTGGGTTTTTTCTACAAGCATAGATCCTTAGTGTATTCCTGGTGGCTATGTAGAATCTTGGTGACATAGATCCACAGTTTATGATTGGTGGCCATGACTGAGATATATGATTTAAATCACTTGTAGTCTGAACATGGGAATGGCTACCTCAGAAATGGTATAATATTGCGCAGATGCTTGGTTGTTTGTAGGTTTCCAATTCGTGTGCTCCTTGTTTTTGACACACACACATATTCTACAAAGTATTTTGGTTGTCGTGAGTTCTAGCCTCATACTTTGGGGGGAATTCTATTACACATTATTTTATTCACCTTAGTGATGTTTCTACAATATGTGTTCAAGCTTCCAAAAGAACTTTTCTTCATGAGAAAAGTGACTAGCTCCCTCTTCTACAAATTTTGTTTTCTAGAAGGCTGTCACAGGCCATCCATAAGATACAGTGCGGAAATGCCTAATTGCTACAGGCTGTCATGAAACTGGCTTGTGACGTTTCCATAGGCTACACTATAGCCATAGTGCGACGACATTGGAAGATTGAGAAAAGGTCAAAGTTCATGAAAGTTCTAGAAGGGATATTCTAGAATATGAGGTGGCATCTGTATGGTTGGGATCCTACTCACTTCTTTGATTTGGTGGGCTCATCCTAATCTCTTTAAAAATCTCTCTTTCTCCTATATAATGATGGATTTCTCATGGAAAAGGTTAAGAAAACAAGCAAGATCAAGAAAGCAATTAATGAAGGAATAGGCTGAAAATTGTGTGGGGGGTTCTATTTCAATTGATGCTTGAGGTCTTCATTGGTCCATCAAGTTATTGTGCATATTATTCATGCAAGTTTGGATCAAGTGTGTGTGTTGGAGCAAAGGGCCACTGAAAGGGAACCTTGCAACATCAAGGATGTTTGGTTGTATCTTCCACTTTTACTTAATATAATATAGTGGAATGTTTCTTTCCCATACAATCATTCTCATTTTATTACATGGCTCCTTGATCACATGTATAAGCTTTCATTGAATATACTATTATTTCTTTCACTTTGGTTGGTTTGTGTCATTGCAGATCCGATATCACAAGAGAATCGGAGCGGAGACAAGACAACAAAGATATAATGAAGCAATATTCAAAGGTATGTCACTCATCTCTTGTTTGTTAGTAAATTCGATGATTAGATCTTAGGGAAAGCGCCATGTCCTGTCTTGTTTTTTTCTAGATCTAGGTGGATCTAGGGAGATCGGTTTATGTCCGCATTCACCGATTTATCCAATAACACCTAGTGTGATATTGAGAATCAAGAAGGTGGTTAAATGGAAATTTCATCTCCCTTAATAAAAAACGCTTTAGGAGAGGACAAATCCCCTCTAGGGTTCCTCTTAGTTTTTTTTAAATCATCTTAAAGTTGTAAGGGCCCATACATGCCCACATGTTGCAAACTTAGGATAGTTTCTTAAAATTGCTTTCTTAGTTTACATCACAATCTAGGGAAGATTAAAGATCAAAGTAACAGGTCCATACATGCCCACATGCTTGCAATCTAGGATAATTTCTTGAAATTTCTATCTTAGTTTACATCACAATATAGGGAAGTTTAAATATCAAAGTAACGGGCACATACATTCCCACATGCTTGCAATCTAGGATAGTTTCAAAGATTTCTTAGTGTAAAAAACATTTAGGGAGTTTAAAGGATTTGTAAAGGACCCATATGTCCACATGCTAGTTCTTTAGGGATTTTAAAATTCCGCAAGATTGTACCAATGACACTTAGTAAGATAGGTAAAAAATATTTGTAAGGACCACAAGAAGTCCAGATGTTGCAATATCACACCTAACTTATTAAAAATTGGCACACATTTTCAGTTGCTGGTACACAAAAGTCACTTCTCACACACATAATTTCTATTTTTGAATAGTGGAGGTTGAAGTAGGTCTTCTCCAAAGGAATTCTGAAACACCCCACTAATTCTTTTTGGAAATTATACACACCCATTAATTCAAATGATATTGGTTCAAACCGCCAATCTCTCAGCCCACTACATCTAAATTTTTTCTGAAAACTCACTAAGTTTTCCTCCATAAGAGGTGCCAAAATAATATTTTTAGTCTATGTAGGATCTCAGGGGTAGGCATCCAAATAAACCCCCCATTATATGGTTCTCACATTTTCAAACATTAGAAGTTGACAAAAATAGAACTTTCAAATCTTCCAAGTCAAGTGTTCCTACACCATAAGGCGGGGATATACTCGTGAAGGGTTGAAGGTCGTGGTCCGGTTATTTTATGTGTCCCCCCCTTGAGTCACCCAACTCTTGGAAGGGATCCATCCCGTGACCCATTTATGAGGCCAAAAATCTAAATGCCACACTTTGACCGAGGTAAAACCTAGTGACCAAAATTTAGGACATCTACCCAGGTGGCAATTGTGGGCTGCAATTGCACCTTTATCAGATTTTGTGTGGCTATTGGGAAATATTGCATGCTCTTTCGAGATATGCACCATCTACCCATCATTATAACTGATTATTTCAACCTTAACTAGTTCCTCTTCCGGTGGCTTCAGACCCCACTGTTGAGTGCTTTTGGAAGGCCTAGTGCTATTTGAGAGGAAGGATGATACGTCTTTTAGGACACAAGAATTTGTTTTTATTTGTTTCCCCACATGGACAAAATCCACCTACCCACATGTTTGTTTATTTACGGTTGATTTATGTATGATGCTCATTTGATTACATCCAATTGTGAGTTGTATTAACTTGTGAAGGCCCAAGATATAAAAATATCTTGTTCATTTATTTCTCTTGTCCCCATTTTCACACAATCATTTTTCTAGTCGAACACCATAGGGGACCCACAAAATCCCCGTCATTCGAGATGCTTGCAAAATATCCCTCTTATTCTAGGAGGAGTCCCTAGTATTTCCAACTCACAGGCTCAACCCTCTCACACCCATGTTATTTCTACTGTTTTTGGATCAACTTTACTTGGTTCCACTTTTCTTGGGTCCAATTCCCAATTCCATCCATCCACTAGTTCTCCTTCACAAGGAGGCAGGGGGAAAACTTTTTCTCAAGGGAGAAGTACAACCCCACCAAATCACTCTCATGGGTCAGGTCCACTACCTTCTCACACATTGGTTGGAAATAATCCTCCACCAAATCCCCCCATTCCATACTTGGCATCTCTCAACATTCTTGATTTGACCAAACTCATGAATGATCCCATTTTACATGACCCCACATGGCCCAATATGCCTACCAAACTACCTTCAAATATTCCAAAATTTGAAGGAAAATCGGGGGAACATCCCGCCAACCATGTTATGACCTTCCACTTATGGTTCTCTTCAAACATCATCATGGATGATTCTATTCTCTTAAGGTTATTTCAAAGAACACTCACTGGTTCATCAACCAAATGGTATGTGGATGAAAAATTAGGGTCCCATGTGACTTTTGAATCCTTGGCCAAAGCCTTTTTGGCCTTTTTTCAACTACTAGTTTGTCATGGCATTGGCTTATAACTACTCTCTAAGTGAAAACAAACCCCATATATCCATATTTCCAACCACATCCATGAATGGTGTCGGCGATGTAGTTTGTGTAAAGAACAAACCACCAAAGAACAATGCCTCGATTGGTTTCTCAAGTCACTCGTCTTTTTTCTTGACAAATATGTAGCATCCACTTTTCCTCAGTCAGAAGAGGAAGCCATAAGCAAGGCCCAACAATTCAACCTTATCTATTCTCAATCAAGTTACTTATACACAATGTTACCTGATGCACCCATACCCTTACCATTTGGTCAGGACAAACCTGGGATGTCCCATGCTGCAAATGGGTTGATTGGTTCCACGACACATCACAACCCTTACAACCAACCACCACCTCTTTACGGTGCACCTCAATATCCGCAACTCTATAGAGGGCCATCTTATTACCCTCCTCCCACTTACCAACAACCATATACTGTTGATCCCCCTCCACCAATGGGTGGCCCTTCATCGGTACCCATAATGCATTTGGCCTCTCAACCAAGTTTAGGTTCACCTTCTACCTTCACATACAACTTGGGCACTAGTGAAAGTGCTTCACCTTCCTATGCTCCCTATGGATTGTTTCCAAAAAAAATCCATATTTTCCATTTCCTATTCCTCCAGAATAGATTTCTCCTCCACCAGGACACCCACATGCTAGTGTCAACTTTTTTCATCCCTCTCCCATTCAAGAGATTCAATATTTTGAAGAGTTGAATGCGGAAAATTTGGGCCATCAGCCGAATAATTCCAAGAATAAAGGGAAACACTAAAACAATAATAACTCTGGACTAGGCGGAAATAACCCCCAACCAAACCATCTCGCTAGGGGAAACCAGAACCCCCAAGGGGATAATAACAACAAATTCCAAGGGAAGAAAAACAACAAAAATATTAGGAAGAACTTCCCTTGTTCTCTTTGTGGTGAGTATGGACATTATACTCACCATTGTCCCTATATTTATGACTTCAAATGGATGAAATAATCCATGAACGTGCCACGTCGTCCAATGCCTCCTGCCCCTTAGCAGACTCCATAATAGTACTTGCAATAGCCACTCCCGGTCGTGTTTCAAAACCCTATTCCACACCAAGATGTGATGAATACCCAACAAGAGGTACACTCTTCCCCACCCCCAATGGGGTAGTATCAAAACCCAGTACCCATGCACCCTAGAAATCTGACCGATCACAATATCCTCCTCACCAGCGAAGAGGATATTATTCTACAAATGCACGGTGATAAATACAACACTCCTCATGAATCTAACCCAACCACCTCCAAAGAGGATCCATCTACACAGACAACCCTTGATTATTCCACACCCTAACATTGAACCAAACATTTGTATACCTAGCATTCATTTACGATGAAATGTCAATAACCATCATGTTAGGGTGGCACACAATTACAGTCTGGTCGATGACTTAGCTTAGTCTCCTGCAACCATGTATGTATTGGAGTTCCTCCAAACCTATCCAACTCAGTGGAAATCCTTGCTTTCTTCCTTGGGGGAAGTCAACCCAATTGATACTAGAATCATCAGTAGAGAACCACGCCTCCCTGCCCTGGTAGCTTTCTAGATACCAGTTAAGATTCAGAACATCATAGTTCATCAGTGTATCATTGATGAAGGTCCATCCACATGTATCATGTCCAAAGTAGTATGGAAAAAACTTGTCTCCCCTGAGATAGTACCATCTACCATCACCTTGAGAGCTTGTGATGGTACACCATCCTCCCCTGAACGAATCTTCCAAAATGCCCCCGTTGAAATTGGGGGCAAAACCATCCTCATAGACATTGAAGTTATCGATGCCCCACTTGATTACAAAATATTGTTTGGACATAGCTACATGTACGCTATGAAGGCAGTATCCTCTTTTTTGTTTTGAATGATGATGTTCTGCCACAATGGGAAAATTGTCACCATCGACCAAATTACACATTATGAGCCTAACCATTCCACCAACATCGATAACATTCTTCCTCTTGTCTGCACTAGCTCAGATGCTTATTCACTTGTCGACATGGGTCCTGGAATTTTCAAGGAACCATCCTTACTGGGGGAATACCATGGAGCACCACCTCTCCTCCACCCTTCAACACAAGTGTGCGTAGTATCTTCTAATGGAACTGATATCTGAGACACTATTCCTCCCACTAAGGCCTCTCCACACCTCGATGTTCCACTAGTTGAAGAATTATTACCTCAAGAATTCGGTGAGAACCCTATTGGACCACTTATCCCTAATTTCCTCCCCCTTGAGGGGAAAATCCCAGTTTGGTATAAAATCCCTCAAGCCATTACTCAAATTCCCTTCTTCTACCCCCCACCTAGAGTCCAAGAATTCTAGGTAGATACGACCCTTACCCTTCCAAATATGGTTATTTCCATCCCCATGTGGTATATTCATCCACTCGCAATGGTTCCTCAACCATCTCTCCCTCCTAAAATAGAGGGAATCCCTATGCATATTCGAGTACATGATCCTACTGCACCACCCTCACCCCCAACTGTTGGCACCACTGCCACTTCTAGGGGAAGACAAAAGAATAAAAATACCACAACTCCACTTCCTCCCCGAGTTCAACCTCCTTGGCACTATATGAAAGAGAGGTACACCCCACCAATAGATGTCCTACTCTTCCTAAGTTACACAATCTGATCCAACTCCCTCGAGAAACCACATTTCTCTCTGCCTTACCAAGTACCTATAGTGCTACTCCTGGGTCCTCCACTGCAGGCAGTAAAGGGTTGTGAACCGAATCCGCTTGTGCCATCTTTTCAGAATATGGACACTACACTCATCATTTCCCAACTCTACCTCAGTTTCTCCAGACGCTAGCCATAGTATTCCACACATCTCAACATGTTCCCTCTCTGCTACCCCTTACTGGTTCTCACTTCACTAACATTTGTTATGTCTCTTCATTAGTCCTTGAGCAGATAAGATTCCCTTTTGATCTCTGTGACTCACTTCCTCACCTCACATACTAATATCCTTTGATTTTTGCATACCAAGGTCATCATTCAACCTCATCCGACCACCTCACCACTTCTAATGCACTCTCCAGATATTATCAATATTACCTCCCCTAAACCTAAGTCACTTCCCATCCCTCCATGGTTCATAGTTCGACTATCTGTGGATATTCCCCCAAATCCTCCAAATTCTCCGGTAAATTTCCCACAGGAGATCTTGCCCCCCACCACATTTTATCACCCACAGTGTCTTGACATTTGGTTTATGTCAAGCGATCCATCACACCCTGAATGTGATATCCCCTCTATATCCTCGCCACTTAAGGACACTCACACTTTGACAATTCCCCTTGTCACCTCCTCAAATCCCCTGTATTCTCACATTTTCCATTGCGATGAAGATATCCTGGAGGATCTCACTACCCTCAATTTCCCATGGAATCCGCTCCATCACCGAGCATTTTTTCTCTCATAGAAGGCCTTTCACCCTCCTTTCAAGCATCCATATGTGCAATCGAAACCAAGGATTTTATTCCTTCGGGGAATATAGACTGGTTCAATAACCTTATCCCTGCTCTAGATGCTTTTGAAGAAGCCAACATGGCCAATATCTCCCCCACCATCAAAATAGACATCTCCTTTAAATTGGGAATCATAGAAGAAATCACCATTGGCACCACATGCTCCCCTAAGGAACTCACGGCTTACAAATCTTTCTTTTAGGAATACCGAGATATTTGTGCCTGGTCATATATAGAGATTCTTGGCCTTGATCCTTCTATAATCAAACATTGCATCGACACATGGCCATATTTTTCCCCAATTCGTCAAAAGCATTGCCCCCTTCACCCTTCCAAATCTACGACTATCAAAGATGAAATTGACAATTTACACGTTGTTGGGTTCATTTACCCCATTTCATATACCTCATGGGTCTCCAACCCCATCCCCATTAACAAAAAATAGGGAACTATTCGTGTCTGCACCAACTTTAGCGATCTCAACCATGATTGTCCTAAAGACAACTTTCCAACCCCTTTCATCGACCAAATTATTTAATATTGTGTCAGCCACGAGGCTTTGTCCTTTATGGATATGTTCTCTGGCTACAATCAAATCCAAATTCATCCAATAGATCAGTATAAAACTGCTTTTACTACCACTTGGGGTGCCTTTGCTTATCGCATCATGCCTTTTGGACTCAAGGATGCAGGTGCTACATTCCAAAGGGCCATGACCTATGTTTTCCATGATCTTGCTTGCATCATCCTTTCTTATTTGGATGACCTCACTGCTCTATCCAAGAAGTGAACTCAAGCTTTAGACAACTTTCACATCATTTTCCAACGATGTCATCGGTACAATATCTGCTTGAACCCCCTCAAGTGCGTATTTTGCGTCACTACCAAACCTCTTCTTGGGTTCATTTTCTTCCAACATGGCATCATAGTGGACCCCCTCATGGTCCAATCTATCATGAAAATTCCACCACCTAATAATTTACTCCAACTGTAGAGCCTACAAGGAAAAACCAACTTTTTGCGTCTCTTTGTCCTAGACTATGCCACTTGCGTGCACAATTTTCTCTTCCTACTGCATCATGATATCCCATTTCGATGGGATGAACATTCTCAAACAACTTTTGATGATTTAAAATTCTCCTTATCCAATGCCCCTTTGATTAGTCCTCTAGATTTTGATCACGATTATATCCTCTACTTGTCAGCCTCAACCATCTCAGTAGTAGGAGTCCTCATCAAATTAGGGGATGACGGGCATGAGAATTTCATTTACTACATCATTAAAAACCTTTCAGGGCCACCCTTGAAGTATAATCATGATCATAAACTTTCCCCCGCATTTGTCCTCACAATCCAAAAACTGCGCAACTACATCCTTCTTCAAACTACCAGGGTTGTAGAGGATTCCAACCCCATACAATACTTGCTTAGTCTGGAAAAGTTTCCTGATGGACCATTATCCTCTAGGAATACGAACTAGAGTTCTCAACTCCCAAAAGCAGGAAAGTGTTTGTCCTCGCTGAATTCATTACGACGTTTTCCTCAGATGCTAAAGCTTCCCCCATCAATATGTATTTTCCTGATGAGCACATCTTCTTCATCCCCTCTAATGACACCTGGTATGGTCACCTTCTCTTCTACCTTCAGACAAAGAATTTTGGGTCTCATCTCTCTCAAGACGATCGTCAACACATTCACCATCAGGCCCCTCAATACCTCCTCATCGGAGACGTCCTATATCAACATGGGATTAACACTATTCTTTGTCGATCTCTAGCCATCGATGAAGTTGACAGAGTCTTGAAAGATTATCATAGTGGCATTTGCAGTGGTCACCTCTTGGGTATCTCCATCACCCAAAAAATCATTCAAGTAGGGTACTTTTGGCCCACATTGTTTCATGACTGCATCCATGTTGTCAAGCGATGTGACAAATGCCATCTTTATTCAAACAAAGCACGAGCGCCACTAGCTCTTCTACATCCAGTCATCACCGTCGACCCCTTATGAAAATGGGGCATAGACTTCATGACTTGCATTCCTCCGTCCAGTAATGGAAACAAGTACATTATCATGGCAATCGATTACTTTACCAAATGGGTCGAATCCATGCCCACTTTCAACAATACCACTGACACAAAAACACATTGTTTATTCAACCACGTCATTACCCAATTCAGAGTCCCACTACAGTTAGTGTATGATCATGGTAAACAATTTGAGAATGATATATTTGCGGAACTATCCTCAAATTTAGGCTTCTCCGATGATTTTGCCTCCCCATATTACCCCTAGTCCAATGGACAAGTTGAGGATGTCAACAAAGTCCTCAAAACCATCACCTGAACTTTTCCCCGGGGCATCATATGAAATTGGCCCCGGAGGATCATTTTTCTCACATCATATTCAGGTACGCATACTCATGTTCACATTTTTTCAAATAATTGTTATATGCTCTTTATCATCAAATATTTTTCACGTCAGGTATTTGGTTTTCATGTGTGCAGGTACTTGTTCCTCAAGCAACCCAACCCCTTCATGTATATGTTCGACATTGGAATGTAATTATTCCCTCTAAAAATAAATTACATCTCCTATTCATACACACTGACATTTACCTTTAGGGTCCTTACATCCAGCTCTACAGTACCTTTACCTCTACTGCATTTGGATACTGTCACCTGGTAGCACTCTCCCCCACATGAGTTGTCCCATTCATATTTCCCCTTGGCAAATTGACACTTGTGTTGATTTTATCCCCTATGGATGGGTGTCCCGATAGTCTTATGCACTTCTGAAAATGAACCCCATACTTCTTCTCATCATTTTTCTAGCTTTCCGAATGGACTCCTAGGTCATATCATATTGGTTCTACTGACTACATCTTTGCAGTATCATTAGCCCTTCATCTCATCGACCATCATTTTTCCCATATATAGATTTTCCTCCATTCATTTACCTCATATAGAAACCCACCCATGGGCCCCCCACCCTCCAATGGTTCTCTTTCACAACTTGTGTCCTAATAGGCCAAGCCACCTTTCACCAGGGAACTCATTTCTATATCTATACACTCAACCCAAATTATCTTTATTTATTTGGTAATTGTAAAAATCCTTTGTTCCTAGCATTTACTTAGTTTTTTTTCATCACCCTTGATGACCTTATTTCCCTGAGAAAGAAACCCATGTCTCCCTTGGTCGGGGCATCCACTCTCCTTTCTCATTCCGACTTCATTCACGAACTACGAGTATCCCGAATTCCATGTACCCATGATCTCTGATTTTTTCCACTTTGTTCAGCCTCTAGCACAGTTTAACCCGATATCTAGTCGTCCCCCTGACACTAGATACAGTTTTACAATTGTTGCCAATCATCCTTAAAAATTCCCCAACCAAGGGCAGTCTTGAGTCTCACCGCATCTTGACTTCATCCATGTTACCTATGAGTACCTGATATCATCTCAGTGGATTTCACGAATCCATTTTCTTCTTGGAGTCGCATCCCCCTTTTTGTCTACATCAACACAACTTCCATAAGGGAGGCAATATCTTGAATCTCATTAACTTTACAATGAGGAGTCTCAGATGGCACAAAGACAATCACCATTGCTCTCTAATTATGTTGACCCCCATAACATTCGACTTCAAAAAGTTCTCATGTTTCGGTGGGTCTTACTATGCAACTATTAAAGTTGTTTCATACCAGCCAAAGACCTCTAAATGTTTTAGGCCATCAATGCCTACGAGTCATCGACACTTCTTACAATCATCGTTGCCTCACTTCAGAGTACATTCACCATTCATAATGGTCATCTGTCATTATCAGCCTCTCCAAAGGGAATTGTAGTTATCTACATCAATATACATATTTAGTTACCGTCTCACATTAGGGTTACATGACACAAGCATGGGGAATGCCTGCCTCCTTTGTACACAAATTTTATTTTTTCTCTCTAGAGAAAGGTTTGGGTCCTACAGTTTTCCCTCTCCCTCTGATGGATCTCTCTTGTAGTTCTTCTCGGCACTCTTCATTACAATGGCACTCTTAGTAAAAGAAACATTGATGTATTTCAGCTATACGTATTCTCCTAACCTCACACATAAGGGGGCATATGTTATCACTAAAATTTCATCGGCAACATTGCACACAAATGGTTAAAGAAACACAACAATTCCAACAACAATTAGTTCACGTACAACACTGAAATGCATTCTAAAGGCCAAAAACTATACAATTGGGTCAAAAATTTACATGCGCAAATTCACCAAAGGAAGTGTGCACACAGTGCATAGTGTGCATGGGCCAACAAAGCCCTCAGAGCGCAGAATGCGCCAAGTGCACAACTGTGTATGAGAAACGTTGTGCACTTATATGAACGATGCATTTATGGATCTTGTCGGCCCCCAACCACTTATGGACCAGCTCCCAACCTGATTTAACCTTCATATCTGAGCGAAATCTGAAGGGGGGGCTGGTCAAGGACTAAAGGGTTTCCTAAAAGGCCCCTTGTTCACACCAAGAACCAGTTACATTTTTCCTTGAAGAATTGCTATAAATAAGAGCCATGGGTGCACTAAGAAATCAATATCTTCATTGTATTTTTATGCTACAAGAATTCTCCCTTGAGAATCCTCTTTTCCCTTAGGAGCCTTCAATCATCATTGCAATAGGCCATTCCACTCACCTCTTGATGGAATAGGCATTGATTTTCTTCACCATTTTCCATTTTCTTCCATTGTAAGAAGAGATATCCATTAGGGAACTCAAGAGCCCTCCCAAGGAAGAAGAGGGGACTCATAAGTCCTCATTTTTATCTATGGTGTTTTTCCTACTAATATATTGATCCATTGGTAGCATTATGTTGGTCATTGGTGTATTTTTCATGGTTCTAATTTTCTCATGCTTTCTAAATTTTATTTATTATATGTTTTAGTTTATGTATTTGTTTATACATGTGTTTGTCTTGTTTAACCAACTCAAAAACTTATGTCTTGTCTAGCAGGCACATCTTGACTTGCAAGTGTTGTTGTTTTTCTCATCCCAGTGACAAAACAACCACAACACCTCCTACTTCTGGGAATCATGCATGGAATCCTTGTTGATAGAATTTGAAGGTTTCTCCTTCCCACCTTAACTTTAAGGATGACTCCCTCTAAGATAATTAACCTTCAAAGATACCTTCTCCCTATTCTCTACCACTCTGCTACTTTCCATTGCTCCATAAACTAAGCTCCTCTTGGATCCTTTTATAAGATCCCATCCCAGGGTAATGGTTCATTGAGGAATACAAATGAGAAAATATTCAAGCCCTACAAACCCAAATATCATTCCTTCTATATTGTTGGTTAGCTTTTATCTCCCTTGCTGCCCCTTTTCTCCTTTCCTCGAACCTTTCCCTACATAATTGAATGAAATTCCTTCTCCATCCACTCAATGAGATCTTACTCACTCATTCTATGTGTGTCTTGTGTCCACTAAAAAATATCCAACACCTACAAATGAGCATATCTGCTACCCATATTTTTCCTTTCTACCAGATCTATTTGTTTCTCATGGTTCTACTCTGGCTACTCCTGTGGCTTCTCTTTTCCTTTAGAACAATTAGATTTCTAGGTGAAATTACTTATTCACCCCTTTTTGACATCTCCTTGAGAAAAATTCCTTATTTTCTCTGCATTTGAGTCATCAAATCCAATATATTTTCCATCCTATGATCTATGGATGAACATCCTTCTTCACCCATTTGAGATCCCTTGATTCACTATCCTTTGTGGTTCAAGCACTTGAGAAAAATTCCATATTTTCTCCTAAGTATATGACATAGGAACATGAGGAAATGTCCATCTCTGCTTCTATGTGCTCTCATGTGGCTCAAATATCTAGATTGAAGACCTTATCCACCTATATGATATCTCCTTGTCGACTTCCCGACCTCCTGCCATTGCTCAACAAACCACCCTGCTGAAATTTTCTTTGTACTATTGTTTCCTAGAAATCAATCCTTTGATTTCTTCCCGTTGGTTTATAGATCTATTAAGATCTCATGTGGATCTATGATTATTCCTTCAAGAATTGACATCGAAACTCTTGATCCCATATATATACTCCTATAACCCTAGATCTGAGCTTGATCTCTACTGTGGTCACTCATATTTCATAGATATTTCGATACCATGTGCACTTGGTTTCCTCCCAGAGCAACTTTGATTTGATACCATGTTAAAAATTTCCCAAGTGGATTCAACCCTCGGTATGCACTAATACCATGTTCATATTTTACCACTCTACTCAACACCTGATAGTTAGCTTAAAATAAAATCACTTTATCTACTAAAAGCAAAGTTGAGTAATCAACTAAACATGCAGTGGAAGCATAAACAAGGAAACCAAATCAAGCACACATAAACACCAATATTTTCGATAAACCCCTGGAAAAACCATAGAGGGAAAAACAATCCAATGATGATTTTATTAAGGTCAAATTAGGGTTCCCGTAACATGGATAATGGCCCATTGAGAGAAGTGTACACTGTAGAAAAACCTAGAAACTCATGTGCTATTGTATGACCTATTCCAACACGTTTCCTAAGGCATATGCATTTCTCCTTGTGTGACCTACATACATCCATGATTGTCTCCACTGTGACCCATGGATATCTATGATTGTCTCAACTGTGACCCATGGATATGTATGAAAAGTCCATATGGAAAGCTCCATATGGTATGACTCTTTCCTATGGCTTCTATCCTCTGAAACCCACCTGCAGCTTTTTATGCTCTCTCTCTTCCTTGACCTATATGACCTCTAGATTGAATTCCTTCTCCACCTATCCAAGATCTTGAATCACATTCCTTCATGATCCAACCCTTTGATCAACACTTGGATGAAATCTCTTCACCCAACCTGTGAGATCTCCTCACTCTAGTGTAAGATAAAGTCATTCTTTTGTCCTACACTCCTTACACTAGAAAAAGTCCTTCTTTTCTAACATTGACCTTGGGCTCTCACCAAAATGACTTCCTCTCAAAGCCTCAATTATGTCGACTCCCTCAATATAACACTCTCACATGTGTATCTCACACAAATGTCCCACAAGTGTATATCATACAAGTGTCTTTCTCCTTCTCCTAGCCTTGCTTTTATAATAATGAATTACAATCTATTTTTAATATTCAATGTCATATATGGTTGAGATTACTTCTCACACTCACTTAAGATTTATATTACATATTGCATGTTATGCATATTCCTTAAATAACTCAATTCATTAATAAATAAAACTTTCCTTTAGTTAATTTTTCTTAAATAAATTAAACTCAATACTAGAAGATTCTTTGATGACTTCCACATGCTAGACACATGGTAATGGAGAAGTACATGTCTGATGCTACCACCAACCTCAACAACTAAAAGATTAACTATCCCAAGGAGTATCTCTAACTCATATTACTGGGATGGCTCCTAGGAAAGATAAAACCCAATTGTATTATGAGGACTCAAATAGGTGCCATGTTCAAGGGTGACTCGAATGACGTTGTCATTTTGATAATAGACCAATGGTTAAAAACCCCTCTTATTTATTTATTTTTTGTATTTTTTGCCTACTTCATGGTTTAACGAGTGTGGAAGAGGAGTAAAAGTATGCTTGGTCTCATTCATGGTTTAACGAGCATGAAAGAATGACTCAAGTATGCTCTACATGTTCATTTTTTCTATCCTTTTAAGAGTATGAAAAAGAGATAAGAGTATACTTAATGAGAGAGAATGAGTGGCTTAATAATATGCTCCTATGTTCCAAGAACATGCAATTGGCCTAATCAAAATGAATGCAAATGGTACAGGCAAGTGACATCCAATATTAGTAGTTGTGTTTTCCCTGGGTAGGTGGATATAAAACAAAGGCCAAATAATGCAAGAGGCATATGTTCAAGGATACTACAATAGTGGTAATCCGGGTGTGGGCACACAACAATGCAATGACAAGAGGAATGATGCAAGAAACAAATGCATAGGTGACCATTAAGAAACAATAAAAAAATTTAGGAACCCCCATGGGATGTGGTGAAAATATAGATGAAGACAGAAAAATTAGGCTCAATCATAAATTCATGACAAGGTTAAAGGAGGGCTCCCAGGCCTACAAGAAATTGTAGCATGGACACCGAATGGAAATATGGGTGCTAACTATTGGTGCAAAAAATCAAGTAGTGTCGAACATTGGTAGGTCACACAAATTCAACAAAGTAGTGTCCCATAGGTGTAGGAAGGATAGTTTCTACTCCTACTGCAATTCACTGGTTGGTAGGGCAAAGGAATCCTTGAATGTATGGATATCCATCTGAAGGTATTGTGATGCATCTATGAGTTCAACGTCGAAAATCTGAGTTTGCTCGACTTTCCCATGAATATTTCCTAGAACTTCGACCTATGGATCAATGAATTCCTCTAGAACAATGAGTTTTGGGAGAGATTCTCGATTAGAAGTGTGAACCATCCTGGAAGACCTGCATTGGTAAGAAAATAAAACCGGTGGACAGAGGCATGGGTGTGGGCTCACAAAATGATCGAGGGGTATTGAAAATGAGAGAGATAAAAACATAGCAACTTGAACATATGACAAATGATATTTCTCCTGGAAAACCCATGTAGGGAAAACCAGCCTAATAATAGATCTATTATTAAACTTGACCTAAACCGACCAAGTCATGCCAAGTAAGCTAGTCACTGCTCACCTTCAGGCCACATTACAATGAAGCCTTACAATACTTATAAAGGCTTCTTCACATGCATTATCTGGCATAAACAACCATGGTCCATCAATACCATGTGCCCAAAATGGTGTGTTGAAACCTAAACCACTTTGACTCATTCCTGAGTCAAGGTTAACCCTAACAATCCCCCCTTTAAACTTGAATTGGGGATTCTTCATGCAACCCTCCTATCACCTAGGTCTACCTCTCGAATTTACCAGTGAGTTACGAGGGGTACACATGGCTTACTAGGTCTTATCCATATTCCCTTTTACATGCAAACAATTTATTATCCATCAATTGTTTTTCTTTTATTCATGTGTTTCATGGTGAATACACCATCACCATTCATTGCTACATCCTCTCACTTTTTTTCACACTCTAAGACCTCTCTTAATGCTACCAAAATCCTTGATTGTAGAAAGATCCACCTCCCTCAATTGGTCTCTCCCATGTTCATTTCACATCACTCTTGCTATAGAAATCCTTATTGCTCTTGAGCTATTCATTCACCGGTGGTGGATCCTTATACAAAAGTATTAACGAGTTCCTTCTCGCAACACTTGATAATAAAAAAGAACTCAATACTTTCTTCAAATTCTCGCATGAATTTTCTCTTCATCACAAGCATTCCACCCACTTCCTCACATGAAACCAATCCTTCTTCTATTTATTGGTTGTTTCCACCACTCGAAGGCTTGGGAAACTCTGTTCTTTTCCACCTACAATCACTATCAAATTTTTGTTGTCCACATCTTCCTTGGATTTGGCATTTTCCAATTGCTCATCCATTCACATAATATCCTCTTCGTGCTCCTCATTGGTTGTTGCAAAGGTCCCCACAACCTCTTTCACCATGGCTAAACACTCATTTGAATCCACCTCTTTCCATTTTGCAGTCCATGATGTCTCTGAAATACGCATGTGCATGAAATCATAGCCCTCTTATGGGGAGTACATTCTCCATCCATCCAAGAATATGATCTTAGATACCAATGACCCCCCTTTCTCCATAGGACTCATCTCACTTCTTGACTCTTCTTCTCATGGATCAGCTATGACCAGTGACCTCATGACTCTCATGGCTTCATCATTCAAACCCTTGTGTCGATCTATTGTAGATTTTGATGGCCTCACTTACCAACATTCAATGCACCCTTTGAGATCCTAAAAACTGAGAACCTCGATCTATGTGCTTCTCACCCATGTTCCTTCATTGCTACTCTCCATGATTTTCCCATCACTCCAACTATAGAACAAGCACCCTGCATTTCCTCTTGGCTCAATTTTCCACCATCATCACCAATATTCCTTTCACAATCGAATATGTTTGTGTTGGTCTAGGGTGGTGTAGATATCTTTCTATAGGATCTAACATTCTCCACCGATGCCCATGGTATTCATCCTCAAACCAAAACTCCCTCCTCTGTTGAGCCAGAGCTCCAGAGAAACCAAGACAATATTCATCTCAACATGGCTTTCATTAGCAGGAAACCATCTCTTAGATCCAATAATCCAATCAATAGATCTGATTTTTCCACTTCATCTTGTAAGCAGATGATCTAAGGTTTTTATCATGAGATATTTATCACCATCCCTCTCATGTATCTCAACGTCATCATATCACTCTCCTTGGAGAGTCTAGTTCAACCTAGGTCTGATACCATATTAAAAATGAGAGAGATAAAACATAGAAACATGCACGTATGATAAACGATATTTCTCCTAGAAAACCCATGTAGGGAAAAAACAACCTAATAATAGATCTGTTATTAACCTTGACCAAAAATGACCAAGTCAGGCCAAGTAAGCTAGCCACAACTCACCTTCATGCCACTTTACAATGGAGACTTACAATCCTTATTAAGGCTTCTTCACATGCATTATTTGACATACAAAATCATGGGATATCAATACCATGTTCCCAAAACATTGTGCTGAGACATAAACCACTTTGAATCATTCTCGAGTCAAGGTTAACCCTAACAAGGGGCTCCAGGGATAGTTATGCAAATAACTTGAGTAAAACATGATAATTTTGAATATTCAGGAAAATATGAGTTTACAAGCAACATTAGGGAGGTCACATGACTAGTAGATATTAATAGATACAATGTCAAGGTAAGTCGAGACTAATACCAAATATTACCATTGAACATGGTGAAATATAAGAGGTGATTTGGGAAATAAAGAGTAGAAGTGGGAACACGATAGTGGGACATCGGGGCGAAAAAAAGAAGTAATTACCACACCATGGATTAACTGGAAAGGTATTGATAGTTTTTTGGATTTAAATGACTTGAAACAATCTTGACTAGATGGCAACCAAAAACATACCAATGGAACTTAAATAATAAGGTGATAGCAATGTGGGACGGATTTCAAATTTGACAACTAGTAAATACCCAAAATATTTGACACAGACCTCCCCAACCACAAAGGTGATATTCAGGCTACACAGACTGACAAAAAAAACTAGACTCTAGGACAAGTGATGGTTGGACACATCACCATTTTATTTGACAGAAAAGGAAAACAATTGAAAAATATACCTACTTGATTCACTCCTGGTGACAAGATTACTACAAAACTTCTCTTATTTAGTAGAAATATAGGGCTTCAAAAGTGTGTTATTCACCCATCCTACATGAATAATTCCATCGAGTTGTGTGAGTCTGACAGCTCTAGACTCATGGATTTATACAACTACAAATATTCCAAGACAATGCATTTGTAGTTTCCCTAGATGCTTATGATACTTACTATGGTACAAAAAAACTTGATCACCTTGCGTAAAATATTTAGTCTTAATATTCTTATCATGCCAAGCCTTTTGCCTAGCCTCTTCCACAGTCTGATGAAAATCAACCAAAAATTGAGCTTCGTCTAGTGCCAACAACTCTATGACCCATTTTGGAAATGATTCATCATCTATCATGTGAGTGATGTGTGCAATACATAAGCTTGGATTGATGAAATCGGTTGGGACAACTGCTTCTCTACCATAAACCAATTGGAATGAAGTATACTTATGTAGTTTGTATGTAGTAGTCTTGTAAGCCCATAATACTATTAGAACCCTGTCATCCCATTCATCCCTATTTTTGAAACATACTTTGGTTAATCCTTGCTACAAAATCTTGTTAAATGATTCAACTGTAAAATTTTCTTGTGGATGATATAGGCTACTTTTGTGATGTTTAATGAGGAACTCATGGATGATAGTGGATATAGTGTCACTTATGAAATGTTCACCCTCATCACTGGTCCAAATATAAGGGCATCCAAACCGAGTGACTATGTTCTAAAAACTAAACATGGTCACAATATCTATAGAGAAATATCAGACTAGTTTTTCCTCAGTCCAACAGGTGAGATAGTTGATAGAAGTGATAATATACCTTTATTTTGAGTGATTGGTTGGTGGAATGATTGGTCATATGAAGTCAAATTCCGATTTCTCAAATGCGTGAATATCCTGAATAGGATGTAAGGGAAACCCATCCCTATGCAATGGTTTACCAACCCTATGACAAACATCACAGGCCTTGGCATAATCTTTGGAATATTTGAAGATAGTCAACCACCATAATATTGCTTGAAGTATCTTTTGGGTAGTCACTTTCCCTCTGAAATGTCCTCCTGCAACTCTATTGGTTGCTCATGATCAAGTACACATCATCGAAGGATGTTTTCCAATCCCATATTATACAACTAGCTTGCAATCGACTGATAATATGAGGTGTGGACCACCAGATGTCTCTTATGAGTTACAAAATACCCTTCAGGCATAGTAATAGTAGTGAGAAACAAGGTGATGTCAATAAGATAATTATGGATAGATTGAATTATAAAGAGATTTGCATGTATATGATCATCAACAACTCTTCCACTCTCGCCTAATTCTAATTGAGATAGATGATCAGGGCTAACATTTGATTTTCCTGGCTTGAAAATGACTTCAAAGGAAAACTCCTGAAAAAAAAACAACCATATACACACTTTTCCTTCTAACACAAGTTTATTAACCATATATTTCAAAGTGGAATTATCAGTAAAGAATTTAAAACGACCTCCTAACAAATAATGTATAAATTTTTGCAAAGCATAAACCATTTCCAAACATTCCCTTTCTATTGTAGTGTAGTTGTGCTTAGCTCAAGAAATATTCCTTCTAGCAAAGTAGATAGGATGATCCCATTTTACTTCACTAGGTTGTGCAAGGATTTCACCCAAATCAATACCAACAACATCAATTTGTACATGAAATTCCACATTCCAATTCGGATATATGAGAATAGGGGCAATACTCAACTTTTCTTTGAGGGTATCAAAGGCTTGGTCACACTTTGGCTTCCAGCTAAAGGCTTCATATTTATTCATAAATTTATCCAATGGGGAAGTTATGCTTGCATAATTTTTGATAAACCTATGATAATATCCATTGTGACACAATCTTGAATGCAATTGTTTAGCACTCATAGGCTGAGGCATATTTAGTATCGCAACCTTTGTAGGATCAACTAAAAATCCTTCCCTGCATACTATATGTCCCAATATATTTCCAAATGGTGTGAAAAATATACACTTCTTCACGTTTAAATAAATATGTAGTTGTCTGAAACGATCAAACATCAATCATAGTAAACCTATGTTCTCCTTGAATGGGCTATGCATGGTCTAGTCATCCATATATACCTCAAGAAATTTATGAATAAATTCACAGAATGTAGCAATAATTGTTCAAGAGAAAATAGTTGGGGAATTCTTCAGTCCAAAGGGTATAACATTATAAGAAAAATAACCCCATTCTGTATTGAAGGTATTCATTCTCTTATTTTCTTCCAAAATTATAACCTGATGATAGCTTAAGAATCCATTTGTAAAATAATAGGCTTCATTTCTCACCACTTGATCAAGAACTTCATCACTAAAAGGAGTAGGAAAAGGGTCATGTACACAATTTGACTTCAAACTCTTGTAATCCACACAGACTCTTATATCATCAATACCCTTCTTTATTTGTACTACAATAACACTGATTGACTCAACCTCATCCACAAGGAAAATTAGCCCAGCTGCTAACATTCTATAATTATATTTCTTAACCGTCTCCTTGAATCATAGATTCAAACAATATAGTTTGTGCTTGACATACTTAGCATTAGGTTTTAATTAGATCCTCATTTCTCCTAAATCTCCCTTAATCCCCTTAAATTTTGAAAAAATCTTAGGAAAGAGATCCTTGTACTCCCACAACAAAGCTTCTATCTCTATCATAGTTTTCTCATCTCAATAGTCTCCTATGGATTCCATCTTAGGATGCCCCTCACTCTTGTTATACAACATTTTGTCACACTTTTCTAAGTGTTGTAAGTGTCGCACTTCACTTTTCTAAGTGTCGTAAGTGTTTCACTTCACTCTGCTATGCGTAGTTAGTGTCACAAATGACATGGTCCATTTTGTTAATTGACGTATCTTATTCGTTTCACTTTTCCTAAGTATCTCCACCTCAACACCATGAAATAATGATCCATTACATCCCCTTGAGAATAAATGAGAAGAACACACCTTTAAACCCTGACAAGTTGGCCCTTTTCACTTAGTCCTAGCTCATAATAGAATAAAATAATAGAAGTACACACCATGTATATAATGTTAATGTGGAGAAAAAGTCCAATATAAATAATTTACACAATAACTCCTTAAAGAATAGGGGAACCCCCTCAAAATAACCAAATACCTTTCATACTTCACAATTCACATGTCAATAATGAATGCATGATCTCTTATATATACATCTATTCACACTTGCACATGAGGCCCCTTTATCACTATCTGACCCTATTACATATGTATTTACACAATACATGTACATTTAGTCCCATATATTCCCCCCCTTGGGGTCATATCATATACATTTATCCATATATATTCCCCCCTTGGGTCATAACATAGTACCCTCCTTCAAAAATCTTTGTCCTCAAAGCTTTGCATTTAAAGGCTTCACATGTGATGAAACCAAGTAATATGATTTTATTATTTTCCTACTTTCTTCATTCCATTGTTGATGATCTATCCATCCAAAATCAATTCTTTTCATTCTTAATCCTTGGTGTCTAGTTGTTGAATATTTTTCTTTCCTTTGATTCCATTTATTTTTGTTGAAGCTTCTCCAATTTGTAGTCGTTGCTCATCTCTGATAATAGCTTGTTGAAGAGTAGTATGGTGATGCCTTGTTCCATGAATATTGACAAGTAGTCCATCTTCTTCCTTCATAATGTTGATATCATCCTTCTTGTCTTCCTTGAAATGTTTCTTGGTAATGAGGGTGTCGATACAGTTTCACATTTGATGGTATTCCTTCACTCTACACATGCATTTCATATATATTATTTTTAGTGACAATGGAATCCTTGATCATATTTTCTTGGTATTGGATTACTCTAGCCTTCGATATAATACCATCATATTTGGCATGTACATACTCTATATGGAGTTCTACTTCTTCAAGTATCTTCTATTGACCTTCTTGAATCTTTCCTTCTTTCTCATTTTGAAGCTACAATGTGATCCTATCTAACAAATTTTGATGTCCTTCAATTCTAGCTTGTATTTCTGATTTTACCACATCATTATTTAAGGATTCCTCAGCCTTCATGAGAATTTCATCTTCCAGTATTTTGGTAGATTCTTCATTGAAGATCCTTCTTTCTTCTTGATTTTGACAATTATTCTTTTCTTCTTTCAATCTATTAACCTCATCCAATATGTTTTTATTATGGTTTCGTAATCTACATATCTCTTCATCTTTCTTTTTCAAATCTTCCCTTGACTCATCATTTTCCCACTTTGATTTACTATTATTTTCTTGCTTTAAGTTCTTAACCTCCTTAATGAGTGATTCATTAAGGGATCATATCTTATATAGATCCTCACCCTTATTCTTAGTCTTTTCCTTTTGTTCTTTTAATTCATCTTGATTTCTATACAATTCCTCCATTTTTGTATCCCTAATCCATTTACCTGAGAATAGTTTTTCAAATTTTTCCCATGTGCAGTGTCATCTAGTATTTTGATCAACACTCATCCACCACTTCCAAGATTCATCAAAAAAATAATTTCTTGTCTTCGAATGAGTCATATTATATTCTTTTACCAACCTCAACCATTCTATAGGATTTATTTCATCTTTATCTTGATCTCATGTAAATCCAGGTACTTCCATTGATTATTAATTGAGGTTTAATCCCAACCATCAAATAACAACCTCAATATATTAAGGATAAATATCTCAAATAGTTTTCATCCATGTTCCAATATGCTATTCCATGTGTTATATTTTCAATGTATTTTGAATCATCTCAATCAGACATTCCAATAAAAAATTATGATAGTTTTAAGTGAACATACCTTTGAAACCCTAATTTGGAGTTTGTCCCCCTAGCCGACCTTACTTATGATGTATCTCTGCAATTTCAACCCTTCTCAGTCTGAAATATCTACCTATAGTCATATGAAATTTATTCTTTGCAATGCCACAGGTCTGACCAAAATTAGATGTGCCAAGTGGACGTTATGGTAACTAACCCACACCTTTCTTATTTTTGGCCTTTTCAAGAGATACCACTTTTATAGCGTGCCACACACAATATAATTGATATACAATTCTGAAACTTGTACCAGAAGTACTATAGACTTTCCACTATCCAATGAAACTAGTCTCACTCAATTTGGATACTCTAGAAAGACGTTATGATTATTTTACCTGGAACACATGTTTGAGACTAGCCAATAGGACTAGTCAGATACCCTATCTTCCACAAGGTGTATATACAAAAGTAGCATGACCCAAAAGTGGAAACAATTATCAAAAATACCTTGCTAATGTATATGAATATCCTCCTAGTTTCATGGTCTTAAATTTCACACATAAGATTTTATAGAGAACATTATGTGATAACTAAATGTAGGATGATTCCAAAACCCTATATTACATAGGATATATGTCCGAAAGTATAAGTTATCGAGAGATGAAATTTGAACCCCATGTACCTTGATCCATCTAATAAATATCATCCAAGAGGTTCCTTCTGGAACATTATAGAAAAATATTTATAGCGAAAATTCCAATCTGTCTTAGATGCATAAACGAAACCCCAACTTCCAAGACCTTGAGCTCTGATTCCAAATGTTATGATCCAAAATACTCAAAATATCATAAAATAATAGAAGAACACACCATGTGAAGAATGTCAATGTGGAGCACAAATCCAATATATATAAGTTACAAAATAACTCCTTAAATAATATGGGAACCACCTCCAAATAACCAAATACCTTTCATACTTCACAATTCACATGTCAACAATGAATACATGATCTCTTATATATAGCTATTCACACTTGCACATGAGGCCCCTTTATCACTATGTTGACCCTATTACATATGTATTTACACATTACATGTACATTTAGGCCCATATATTCCCCCCCTTGGGTTCATACCATATACATTTATCCATATATATTCCCCCCTTGGGTCATAACATAATACACACAATAACATGGAAGGAGTAGATAACACACTAATATTACTAGAGTTCAAAGGAAATGGATTGGAAGACCCAGAACAACATATGTTCATATGTGAAACCATTTAGACTACGAATAATTTCCAGGATGATGGTGCAAAGATCGCATGGTTGGAAACAACCTTTAGAGGATGCATGGTAATTTAGTACATGAAGCTCCAGAGTACCACACCACTAGGTCAAATAAGGACATTAGCAAAGATCACACAAGCATTATTAAAAGAATTCAAGAAACCAAAGTTTGAGTTGCAGTACATTACCAATCTCAAGGAGATCAAGCAAGTATAGATTGAGTCAATATGGGAGTTCAAATAGAGATTCAAATATGTGATGGGTATATTAACATTCCAAATACACGATCAAAAACATAGAGAGTGGCTTATTGTAGGATTTCTACCTCACATTAGTAGTCCTTTAATACATCAAAAGGTTATGTCGTAGTCTGAGGTGTTGGATATTGCTATGAAGTTGGAAGCCTCTTCGTTAGATACAACAGTGGAATGGCACAAATACAGAACCAACTAGGTGCATTAACAGTTCAGTTGGAAGAAATCACAAAGGGGAAAGAGAAACAAGAACAATTCTAGTGCACCAAGTGTAGGACTGAAGGTCTCTATAAAGATGAATGTCCAACCTTTACACAGTACTTAGAAATTGGAGCACCAAACCCACTACTAGGAGGAGGATATTGTGAGATATGCAAGAAATGGGGACATAACCCCCATGATTTTCATTTATTATAGAAATATCAGAGTACCCCAAGAATCTTATTCTGTAGCTTTTTCAAATCAATGGGACATGAAGATAACAGTTGTCATGAATTCGATCTAATGAGGGAGCGCACATCAGATATGTACAGAATTCAAGAGGAGATTGTTTCCACAGAAGGGGGAGGGAAATATAATAATCAAAGACGATTTAATCAGGGAAACCGAGGAGGATTTGGTAGGGGTCGAGGTAGATCAAACTTAGGGATAGGAGGAAAACACCCCATTGATCCAGATTTAGGAGTGAAATGAATTGATTAATAGACTGAATACAATAAACATAGAGATATGGAGAACAACAAAAATATCCAGTGAACAATATCTTCTAGGATGAAACTGTAAAGTTGCAGAACTGAAACAACTTGCTCAAATGTTGTAGCTATCTCTGACAAGAGATGTGGATGCTACATGCATTTGTGTGAGCATAATTATTACAATGAGGATCCATGGGCCTTTTTAATATTAATCATGAATTCTAAAACCCTAGACATCCAAAAACCTAACCCTAGGAGGTGAAACGCCAAAAGTCATGTGGGCCCCTATGTGTAATTTGGTACCTCAACTTCTTGGGGTCGTAAATTTTTCATATGATCTCTTCTTTAGGTGCGTGATAGCCCATTAGAAAGGTATTTTTTAGAACTACACATTACACTATCAAACTCTGACTTCATTTGCAGTTTGATTGTGGAAAGCCAAAAAAACACTGTTTAGGGCCCCAAAACAACCCTGGAAGTATAGAAAGTTGTGATGACATGAAAACATCCAAAATAATCTATTTGGATTAGGTGGGAGACCACCAGTATCCTCCTAGAAGATGTGTAGGTATTCATACATCCCTGTAAGTGTAGAAAACACAATTACAAAGAAGTACAAAAGAATGTGTTGAGCTAAAAAATGTTAAGAGTAGTCAGTTGGAATAGATGGGTGGCCACCAATATCCACCTAGATTAGTCCTCCCCCTTTAGAAAGAAATGGTATCCATTGCATTGATTTCCCCCATCAGGTGAGGAAAATTATCTTGAATTTGGCCTCGAGTGAGCCAATTTCCTTGGTGTAGGAGTTTCCCTTCTTTGACAACTTGATAAAGTTCGATCCTCTCCTCGCGAGTTCACTTGACCTTTGTATCCACTATATGATTAGTGGATGCATGTTCCATGCATTTAGGGTTGAGCTCTATTGGTGTCAGTTGTTCTATGATCTTTGAGGTGTCCAATAATGGTGGAAAATATGGCCTAAGGAGGTCCAAATTGAAAATTGGGTGCAAGCCAAGGAAGGGTGGAGTGTTAATCTCAAAAGAATTGCTACCCATAGCCTTGGTGATAGTGTAAGGCCCATATTGAAGTGGGAATAGCTTTATATGGGTCCATGTAATACACTCTTTCTACAAGTGTAACCAGACCTTGTCTCCAACCTGAAACTGGTGTGATACCATGTGTTGATCATGGCACTTCTTGTACTTACCATTGGATTTCTACAAAATCTCATGTACCTGTTGGCAGAGGTGTTGAATCTGGTGGCTTTGTCGGTCTCAGACTAAACATGGGAAGAGTTTGTCTGTGTGGTTGCAAGAGGTAGTACAACATCAATGGGACCTAAGGGTTGGAATCCCAACCCCACCTGAAATGGGCTATGGTTGGTTGAGCTATGGAGAGCCCTTTTGTAACTGTGTTGAACATAGGGGAGACTCTCATCCCATTTACATGGTTTCTTAGAGTTGTACATGCAAAAAATGTGCACAATCATTTGATTGATGACCTTTGTTTGGTCGTCTGTTTGGGGGTGGAAAGTAGTGGATTTAGTGATCTTGGTGTCCAACAATGATGAGAGACTCGACTAAAATGTGTTGAGGAACCTTCTATCCCAGTCAAAGATGATGGTATATGGTATCCCAAAATGGACCCACACTCATTCAAATAAGAGCTTGGCAGTATCTACCACTATGATGTTTTTCTTACAGGTTGTGAGGATGGCCATCTTCAAAAACTTATCAATGACCAAAAATACACAATCATTGCCTTTCTTGGGGGACAAAAGGCCAGACATGTAATCGATCGATATGGATTCCCAAGGATTCTCAAGAGTAGGAAGAGGGTTGTATAAGCCTTACTTCTTGATGGTTGGATTGGCAATGGCACAAGTAGTGCAAGATCTGATATACTTGCTGACATCCTGTCGAACTTTTGGACAATAAAAATGTTTATGTATAATGGCCACAATTTTCTCCATGCCAACATGTCCTTCCATCCAACTGTAGTGGGATTCCCAAATCCTATTTGCACTCTCTATTGCAGGAACACAGAGATGGCCCAAATGGCATAATAGTATGTCTTGAATGTGAAAATTGGTGGCATTCACGCATGTACCCAAGAGCTGATAGGTGGTGGAGAATTCTGCATGTTTATGATAAAGTTGGGGCCACTCAGATGCCTCATGTCCATAAGAATGGAACATAGTGGTGAGTGCAGCCACGAGAGGTCGATTAAGGCATTCAGTGACACAATTTGTTCTCTATATCTTATACTTGATGTTGAGATGGAAGTGTTGTAGGTAGGTGGACCAATTCTAATGGTAGTTGTTCTGCAACTTCCCTTGTGTCTATATGAACTGTAGAGACTTCTAATCAGTGTGGATGATCATCGCCTTTCAAAGAATGTAATGTTTCCATTGATGACAAGATTTTACAATGGAATACATTTCCTTGTCATAGGTGGGGTATTTTCAGAATATCTGAGAGTGTATCACTATGGTATGCCACTATATGACCATGTTGAGTGAGAACTAAGCCTACAACATAGTCAGATACATCAGTCTCAATATCGAACGATTTTTGCAAATAAGGCAAGGAGAGTACTGGAAATGAGCATAAGCGATGCCTTAGATCATCAAATGCTCATTTTTGTTCCTTCCCCCTCGTGAAATTTCCCCTACCACCGCCCTTGGTCACTTAGCTGAGGGCCCATGCAATATGAGAGAATCCCAACATGAACCGTCGGTAGAAGTTGGCTAGTCCCAAGAAGCTCCAAAGATCGGTTAGTGTGGTCAGGGATGGATAGTCCCGAATGAATTAGATCTTAGCTAGATCAACATGTACCCCATGTTCATCAACAATGTATTGGACCCTATTCATGCCATAGAAGAATTTTTCCAAATTGGCATATAGCTTGTGATGTCACAGAGTGGTCAAAACCTATTGAATATGCTGCATGTGCTCCTCCCAAGTTTTTTTGAAGATGAGGGTGCCATCCAAATATATCACCACAAAAGAATTGGTGAAGGGTCTCAATACATCATCCATAAACCTCATGAAAGTTGTTGGTGCATTTGTTAAGACAAAGGGCATGACCAACCATTCGAAGAGACCTTCTTTAGATTTGAAAGTTGTCTTACATACATCAGTTGGTTCGATGGGAACCTGGTGATAGCTAGACTTTATGTCAATCTTGTTGAAGAACTTTTCCCCCTTGAGTTGGTCAAGAAGGTCATCAATTCTGGGAATTGGGTATCGGTTCTTGACTGTGATTTTGTTTAATGCTTTGTAATCAATGCAGAGTCGCCAGGTCCTATCCTTCTTCTACACTAGTACAATTGAGCTTCTGCAAGGGGAGGAGTTGGGTCTGATGTGACCCTTTTGAAGAATCTCTTGGATCTAATGCTTGATTTCGTCATTTTCCATTAGTGAGCGACTATATACTGGTCCATTAGGTAGAGGTGCATTGGGGGTTAGATCAATTGGATGCTTGACTCGGTAGTGCGTTGGTACCTCGGTGGGTGAGGAGAAGATGTATTTGTACTCTTCCATGATCTGGTCCACTTGCTTCTACTGTAAAGAGAGGCTTTGTGTAGAGGCCACAGGTGTGGGGGTGACCTTCTTATTACTGTGAGCATGGATCAGAAATAAGATGAACTTCCTGGTCTGTGAAATGACCTTACTGCATTGCTTAGCAGAGATTAAAGAAATAGTGGTAGGCAGTGCTACCTCTGGTATCATGCACAATTGTCTACCCAAAGTAATAATAATACTGTGAGGTATAGACTCATACACAACATGACGCCTCCACAAATATGGTTGTCCTAAAAGAACATCACAAATTTTAAGGGGAGAAATATCACACAATACCTCATATTTGAAAGGCTTGGTTCCATAGGGAAGACGACATTGTTGGCTAACATGGAGATCCCTTGCTTGGTGAAGCCAACCGATGTTGTAGGACTATGGGTGCAGTTTCATCGACAGGTCCAACCGCTTGACGACCTCTACTGAGATCATGTTCTTCTGAATTTTTCTATTGATAATGAAATGAAGTAGATCCCCCTTTACCCACATCTGTGAGTGAAAGAGGCATTCTTATTCATTTGGTTCTTTTGGTTTTCTTGGCTGTACTTTGGTGGTAGAGACAATGGTACTGGGTTCAACATCAATAATCCACTTCCCTCCTTCTGGATTTGATTCTAAGTCAAAATCGGCCTCTGACTCAAAAGCCTTCAGCTCAACCACGAGTGACTTCTTATAGAGACATTCTTCGGTGTTGTGTCAAGGGATTTTATGGTAGTCACACAATTGTTTCATGTTCTTCTTCATCTTCTCATTACCCTTCTTATGTTGTGGCTTGTACTAGTTGTCCTAAGAGTGGTCATATTTTCTTTGTCCCTTGTTGTGTGGGTTGGGGTCGCCTTTGCCATGCTTTGGCTGTGAGGCTTTTGTAGATCCAAACTCTCTCCTCTTCTATTTAAATTTTGTCTCTATATCGACAACATATCTATACACCATACCCAATGAGGCGATGTGACCTAGGGATTATTTTAAGGATGGAAATTTATATTAAAATGTAGAAACATGGGCTAATATTACTAGTCCTTAATATGTAAGATGTAAAATGTTTGGCAATATTTTTGTAAAAATATTCAAATTTCTAAGGCTTTTATATAGTTTCTATAAACTTTTGGTGATTTTTAAGGTTAAATAATTTTTTCTATGGAATTTGGGTGAATCAGTTTTAGAAAAAATGGAAATTGGCGAATCATGTTTTGGGAAAAATCATGGAAAAATAGCCCATTTGCGAAATTTAGCCCCTAAAATCATCTATGGGCCACCGTCGATGTCCAAAAACTCCATTTATGTTTGAATGTATCTATGGAAACAATCACGGTATTTGAGCACCAGATGTTGCTCAAAGTCTTTGATACCCAATTTGGTACGCAGGGTATGGAAAATATTTGTGAAATCTGGTACTTTTTGGTCCCTTTCCTGACACAGGGTGGTCCATTTGGTGTACTGGTGCCCGTATCTTCCAACAGGGTAGTATTTTTCTTTAATGGAATCTCGGAAGGAATCCCATGTAGGGGAAATCACAAATATTGTAGATTCCTATCTGGCCCTTTGCTTAGAGTAAGTATCCCACCAATCCTTAACATGAGGGATGACTTTGAGAAGTGAAAAAGTAATATTTTCCCTATCGAAAAAATTGTGGACCGAAGAATAACCTTCAAGAAAATTCAACCATTTATCTAAAACATATGCATCTATCAGTCCTTCAAATAATGAAATATCAAAATTTACTTGTACCTTGAAGGGGGTTGCATGGAACCTTGATGAAGATGCTTCTCCCGTGGGTAGCCACGAAAGGATCTGTGAAAAGTTGTCCATTATTTCATTCATTTTTCGTGTAAGGGATTCCTCGAGAAAAAAATTAAAAGGATCTCCTGCTCCATCATCTTTATTTTCTTCCCCGATGGGTTTTTTTCGGGCTCGGTGCAACCAATATTGCAAAATCTTGATTGGTTCAAGTCCCAACTTCTTGTACCTAGATCTTGTTGGGGACATGCATGAAGAAAAATAAATGAAGAGCAGACCACTATGATACCATTAATCCAAATATAGGAGCGGAACGAACTAATTAACAGAATGAATACAATAAACATAGAGATATGGATAACAACACAGATATTCAGTGAGCAATATCTTCTATTGAATAAATGAAATAGGCTGAAACTGTAAAACTAGAGAACTGAAACAACTTGCTCAAATGGTGGTAGTTATCTCTGAGAAGAGATGTGGATTCTACACCCATCCTTCTAAGAAGAATTATTACAATGAGGATCTAGAGGCATTTTTAATATTATTCATAAATGTAAAAACCCTAGACATCCAAAAATCTAACCCTGGGGGGTGAAATGCCAAAAGTCATGTGGGCCCCTATGGGTAAGTCGATACCTCAACTTCTCGGGGTTGTAACATTTTCATACGACCTCTGTTTTAGGTGCATGATAGCCCGTTGGAAAGGTATTTTAGAGAAATACACATTATGCCATCAAACTCTAACTTCGTCTACATTTTGATTATGGCAAGCCAAAAAAAAATTGTTTACGTCTGCCCAAAATTGTTGAAAAAGTGGCAGACAAGAGGTAATCAAAACAAGAACCCCAAAATTCAAAAGATATCAACTGATATACATGACGAACGACCCAAAATATAATTCGTTACACATGGAGGAACCAAAATAGGGATAGATGCAACCAATGTAAGGAAAGAGGTTGAGCAATGGGTAAAGAAATAAGAGGTACCCATCCTGACATTCGATCCATGAGACAAAAAAGAGACCTATAAAAGGATGATGGAGGAACTGTAACAACAAGAGTGGTCTCCATCAACATATTTTTCACCATATATGGTGGATAGTCATACCACTAATGACCATACCATGACCAAAGGATCGCTAGAGAAGGTAAGTACCTTAGGATTTTTTTTGAAGAGTTTCCTAGATTTGGTTGAGGATGAAAATTCATTGCATACATTATTCTCTATGATCAATCACTGTGCACAAGGAAAGGATGTCCCTACTGAAAATAAAGCAGTGGACCAACTACTGTGCAAGAAAATAACCAATGGAGAGTTCAGGTTCAATGTGTAGATTGGAGAATACGACATAGACAATGTGATATTAGACTTGGGATCCGATGTGAATGTGTTACCTAAGAAGACATGGGAAATGATTTGGAAAACCAATTTAGTTTGGTCACCCATTCAATTGATATTATCAAACCAATACAAAATTGTACCTATTGGTCGATTAATAGGAATACCTATGAACATAGATGGAGTGTGTAGTGTTGTATATTTTGAAGTTATCGATATTGTGGATGAAATCCAACCATACCGATAATTAATGGGACTATAATGGGTCTTTGATAACCAAGCCATTATCGATCTGAAAAGGATAGATATTATATTTGAAGTAGGAGAAATGAAATTTATTGCACCATTAGACCCAAAAGAAGGAAGGAGGTACATAGAAGTAGTGAAGGGAGATGAAATTGACAACCTATATAACATGACTATGAGAATGGACGATTATGTTAGCCCCACCATATACGATGCGTTGATTTGGAGAAGCATCAATTTGTGTACATCATACTCAGAAGCAATTATGGAAAATTGGCAGCAGAGGATGCATGAAGTATCAACATGGCAATGTGCATGCATGACCAAATCAGTACATTGGATAAGAATAGAACTATGTGACCCACCTAAGTATTATGGTTTTACATATATAACAACATTTGTATAGACATTTGAAGAAAATGTGCTAAAACAATAGAGGCTACTAGCATTGGATATTGTATTGAAGTCCACCCCAACTAGATGGTGGGTGATACATAAAGAAAACATAGAATAATGGAAATAGTGTAGGAGACTAATAAAAGTGAGATTCACTACTCATGTGGGAGACATGATTCAGAAGTATAATGGGAAAGGAAAGCTAATAGATCATGTTGTGCACTGTGAAAAATCATGGAATTCAGTACCAAGGAAAGAATGGACACACAGGTTCATACATACCATTGACACCATAAAAAATAACTGGTACCTAGAACTGGAGATGCGTAGAGAAACAACAGTCTGGGATTACATAACTCAAATATTCTAGGTAACATTTACCTTTCATAACGATTTTCCCCTAATAAGTATAGCTCTACAGGAGATTAAACAAAAAATATTCACAGAAGAAGTATCAATGGAATCATTATTTATATGCAGCACACACACTGCCTCTATGATGGTTCACAAGTTATTGGAATGTTACAATATGACACAGAATGATCACGATGATGAAGATCCCCACAATATCCAAGTACCGAAAGAAGAGGGGGAATAAAGAGTAGAGGGTCAGGAGATGGAATCCACAAGCTACGCGTAGCCAAACAAGACACAAAAATTCAATATTGGGACATAGAAAAACCCTAAGTTTTCACAGATAGGAGATTTATTAGATTATGAAACCATAGAAAATATAGTAGATCTTCTACGTGAATAACAATACCTATTCCCAAATACATTTTCAGAGATGAAAGGGATATCGGGTGAGCTAGGGGAGATGAAAATCCCACTGAAACTAGGTGATAAACCAGTGAAACAAAGACCCTATAGAATAAAACCAAGATATAAAGAAAAAGTAAAGGAGGAAATAGACTGTATGCTAAAAGAAGGAGTAATCAAACCAGTTGAAGAATCAAAATGGATAAGTCCCATGGTGGTGTAGGACAAGAAAACAGGGGGTATATGAATATGAGTAAACTTGAGGAAACTGAATGATGCATACCTACATGATCCATTCCCAACACCATTTATAGATGAAGTACTTGAAAACATAAGAGGAAAATAAGCATATCCGTTCACAGATGGTTTCTCAGGCTACCATCAAATAAGAATTTCACAGTAATATAGACATAAGACTAAATTTGTGATAGAATGGGGGAGTTTTCAATACACGGTGATGTCAGTTGGGTTAAAGAATGCACCTGCAGTATTTTCAAGAGTAGTTGTCACAATGTTTAAGGATTTTATTCATAATTTTATCAAAGTCTACTTGGATGAATGGAATGTATTTAGCTTGTTATGGGATCATGTTGAATTTCTAAGATTGATGTTTGATAAGTGTAGACAACATCATATATCCTTGAACCTAATGTTGGACCTTGGATATGTAAGGAAGAGAATATTAAGGAAGAAAGGCGAAGTATGAACTGCGTGGAAGGAACATAAACTGAGGAGGGGTTGAAGTGGTTAAAGAAGCAGAAAAGAAGGAGAAAAGGAAGGAAAATATAGTTGTTGAAGAGAAGATTGAGGAAGACAAAGAAACAAAGAAGATGGATCATGGACAACTCAACAAGAAAAAGAAGACATCAACGAGTGCTTTGGATCACCTCGTGGAAAATAGGGAAAGACAAGCCTGAAAAGCCCTGAAAACATGGGTCAAGTGGACCTAGGGTTTTAGACCTAGGGTTTTGTATCTAGGGTTTTGACACCTAGACGTTTTCTATGTAATATATAAATAAAGGTCTAGGAAAGTCGAGATGTTTTCTTGATAATTGATTGTTTCTTGTTGCTGTTACTGTGGTTGAGAACGATATTGAGTCTATATTGTAAGATCTTCATATGGGTACGAAGATCAACCTTGCAACTAGGTGCGCAGGGTGGGGAGAGAAAAAGAGAAAGAGAGAGAAATATGAAAGCTAAGTGCGCAGATAGAATTGTATGTTTTCATATAATATATCAAGAAACACAATTCTGTGGATGTATCTCTAGGGAGAGGGTGAACCATGTATATCTTATTGTTCTTTGTGATTGATGTTGTGTTATTTTACATCTGATATATTGTTACTGAATTATTGTGTTAGATCAGAGATATAACTTGCGAAGTAAGCTTAGGAAGGGTAAATAATATCTTGATTGTTGTGTGTTGTTGTCCTGGATCCACTTTTCATTTCCTTTGGTTGTAGACACCTATGTCCTGCAACCCCCTATTTCTACTTCGGGTGAGATTGCATCTGCTTCGCAGGTGTTGTCGAAAGGGCCAATAGTTAGGGATTTTTGGTGCGCTGTAAGAGTTGAACCCTGGGTCTTCCCCTGTGCCAACAAATGGTTATGTTGTCAGGAATGAGATATTTTTGAGGGAATGTCAAGGTGGTTCCCATCAAATAAAAATATCCAAAAGTGGATAGAAGAACAAGAAAAGGACTTCCCTAAATCCCAGAACAAAAACCCTAGCATTAGTACAAAAGACTAGTTGGGAAGGTAAATATTCACCGACATACACGCGATTTTATTTGGAGCAGTTCATAAGGAGTTATACGAGTGGTTATCCAGATTAACAGATGCCCAGTTTAAGATCATAACTAGACCACCTTTGGTATGGAAAGAAACACCGATCAAGAAGGTTAAGAGAGTTGATAACGTTGTGTCTAGAGCATTGGATCTCTAGTTTGATAGTACTATTGGAAGGTACATTACTGAGTTTTCGATTGACATAGTCGAATTGTATAGCCAAGAAGAGAGGTACTTCTTTAAGGGACCTAGAGGTAAGTTCCTACACTTCTTGAAGCTAAGGATTAATATGCTATTGCATGAGAAGAATATCCTGAAGATAAAGTGAAGCTAATGTTCAAGAATTTAGACAATGACAGTGACACAGAGGGTGGACACACATGCAGTGGGAGACCATTTAGGGAGGTTCCTCTTGCGAACCTATTTAATAAAAACTATAGAGATGGGGGATTCTACAGTGGTGAAGAAGTAGACCTAATAGATGAAGAGTATTTAGAGTCTGCAAGAACATAGGAAGTACAGACCGAAGAACTTCGCCAAGGAGGATCAAAAACATCAGGCACTATGCCTACTGTTGAAGTAAGTAATATCACTCCTCCTGTTTCTTTAGAAGCATTAAGTAACTAGAATAACAAAGGTAATCAAAGTAGTCAGAGTAGTTAGATTACTGTTACCAATAGTTTATCACATACTCAGTCGACAAACCAAGGAATATCTATGGAAAATGAAATGAGGTTACCTATCTTTAGAGGAGATGGATCTGAAGACCCTGAACACCACTAGTTCTTATGCAAAGTTGTATGGAGCATCAAGAAAATAACTGATGAAGCTATCAAGAGAAATCAATTTAGTACTACCTTGAGGGATCATGCTCTGAACTGGTATATGAAATTTTATTCAAGACCTGGACAACCTAAACCATTGAATGATATCAAGACTACATTGAGTTTATAATTGAAGAAACCTAAGTCGGAGTCACAATGAATTACAGAGCTGAAAGAGATCAAGAAGAAGGTCACTGAACCTGTTTGGGAGTTCAATCAGAGGTTTAAGACTCTGACAGGTCGGTTGAGTTTTCAGATTCCAAACGAACAAAATAAATAATGGTTCATTTCTTCTCTCTTGCCACATATTAGAGTTCCTCTGATGCAACAAAAATTCACTTCGCGGGCTGAAGCTTTGGAGATCTCCATGAAACTAGAAGTAGCCCCTATAGGAGAAGCCAACCCAGGTATGAGTCAAATATTAAAGCAGTTAACCATTTTATCTTTACAGGTCAAAGATATGAAGAAAGATAAAGGAAAAGATAAAAGAGAAGATATATGGTGCATCACATGTAAATTAGAGGGCCATGACAAGGATCATTGTCCCCTATTTCATGAATACTTGGCCTCTAGAGCACATAGTCCTTTGAAGCAGGATACTATACCTTGGTGCGATGTATATAGAACAAGACATCGCCCTGGTGAATGATATTATATTCAAAAGTATGTCCAGACACCTACCAATATTTATTGCACATTTTGTAAGTTTGTGGGACATGATGAGAAGGATTGTAGGGATTATGATCTCATGCATGAAATATCAAGGGATACATATAGAATTCAAGGTGAAACACAACAAAAGAGTAAAATAATGCATAGTTCAAATCCGCAGGAAGAGGAAACTTCAACCCTCACGGTGGATTCAAAGGAAGAGGACGAGGAGGAGGCATGGGACGAGGTAGAGGATAAATCATATGTTATAACTGCGCACAACCAGGACATTTGGCAAGGGATTGTTAGAACCCTTGTACTACTTGCAACTATTGTAACTCATTTGACCATGTCATTGAATATTGTCCAGCGTTGTTGACCAAAATCCAAGAGGGACGAGGAGGAAACCAACAAGTTCAATTGACATCAGCAGAACCTCGCAGTGAAGACCCTAGATTCGTTGTTATTACTAAAGCATGCAATGTTACAGGAGAAGATAGAGTGACTCTAGGAAATACTGCATAAGTAGCAGGGATCAGAAAAGCCGCTGAAAAGACACAATTGTTTGATCCAAGGAGAGACAGGCATAATTTTGAGGAAGGAAGGAAAGAATTTGTATAAGGACATGCTTCTTCATCCAATGCACAACCATAAGTAAGGGAATGTGGAATTCCTCTAGCATTTGATGAGTCTGCTAGACAAGGAAAAGAGGTAAGAAAGCTCATGGACTTCTTATATACTTGTATCAACTTGTATCAACTTGATCAAAGATGAAAAAGTTGTACAAGAATTACAACACCTAGTAAGACAATATGAAATTGGGAAAATAGATCCTATGTTGAGTAGAGTTGTGAACTAAGTATCAAGGAAAAGAAGAACAAACAAGGAATTACACCTTAGTGCTCATATTGGAGACTATGATGTGGACTACGTAGTGCTCGACTTAGGATCAGAAGTCAATGTGATGAGGAAGCAGACTTGGGCACTAATGGGAAAACCTAGACTGGTTTACTCTCCTATCAGGCTCAGGATGGCTAATCAGTAGGCGGGGAGACCCTTTGGAAGACTAGAACAGGTTCCTGTAGACATTGATGGGATAAGGACATTTGTAGATTTTGAAGTGATTGAAATTAATGATGATATTTTTCCTTATCCTGCGTTGTTAGGAATTGATTGGGCTTTCAACAATTCGATTGTTGTTGACCTAAAGAAGAGAAGAATGACATTTGAGGGTAATGGCCTTAAATTCATTGCACCACTACACCCAGATGAAGGTCGTAGATACACAAAACCTATTAGGTAAGAAGACCACATCTATGAGTTGGTGAACATATACAAGATGACAACAAGACAACAAGATTACATTAATCCTACAGTAGACAAAAACCTCAGCTGGCGAAGTGAAAGTGCGTGTTCATCAGATTCATAAGAGGCATTAGAAAATTGGCAGAATGGGATGTATGAAGTCTCCACATGACGATGTTCCAGGATGACCAGAGTAGTTTGCTGGATCGGCACAAAAGTAAGCAATATTCCAACATTTGATTGTTTAAATCATTTAGAGACATTTCTAGCTGAATTTCAGAAAATTGTTCCAGTACAACAAAGGATGTTGGCACTGGATGAAGCCTTGAAATCCACACCATCTAGATGGTGGGGTGAACACAAGAGGAACATTGTGGAGTGGACATAGTGTCGAACCTTATTGACAGTGCACTTTTCAAACCAAGCTGAAGGATGCAAAGTTTGTTACACAGGCTAGATTTTTCCTAAGGACCACATGCAAATTTGTGAAGAGGCCCGGAGCAACACTCCTAAGGAACAATGGGTGCATAAGTTCATTAACACCTTGGATACTATGCCTATCAACTGGTATCTCCAAGAAGAACTGTGCCTCATCACTACAGACTAGTATGGAATGACTTGTAACTTTATAGCTACCTTCTTATTTGAAATCCAGTACCCTACAGTAGATCATTCTTTACAAAGTGTAAGACAAAAGGTCTTTGAGGAGGAACCTAACCTCCCTTTTACCCAAGAAGGAGATGAATGGACCGTGCCTCTTCAACAGTTACATGTTTGCTACAATATTAATGTCGATGAGGATGATGACCCTAGAGATGTAAACATTGCAGAAACTGAAGGTCACAGAGACATATAAGGGCCTGGGATTGAATTACCATTTGTTGGACAACCTATCAAAATTAAGAGAGTTAGTATTGGAATAGAGAAAACACCTAAATGAGAAAATGTGGGAGACAATTGGGATGATGCCACTATTAGTAAGATCACAAAAATACTACATGAATATCAGGACTTGTTTCCAACCAAGTTCATTGATATGAAGGGAATTAAAGGACCCATGGGAGAAATGAAGATACCTCTAAGACCATATGCAAGACCTATCAAGCATAGAACTTACAGATTGAATCCCAAATACAATCATAAAGTTAGGATTGAATTGGATAGAATGTTGGAAGCAAGAATCATAGAACTTGTTGAAGAATCTGAATGGATTATCCCTATGGTGGTCAAGATAAGAAGAAAAGAGAAATCAAAATTTGTGTAGAACTAAGAAAGTTGAACGATGCATGTCTACATGATCCATTCCCTACACCCTTTACCGATGAAGTTCTAGATAATGTAGGAGGATAGGAGGTCTACTCATTCACATTTAGATTCTTAGGTTATCACCAGATCAGGTTTGCTAAAGAAGATCGAAATAAGACCACATTTGCAACCAAATGGGTTTCTTTTCAGTACACAGTGATGCCCTTTGGCTTGAAGAATGCACCAACCATCTTTTCCAGGGTGGTGGTCGAAGAATTTAAAGACTTTCTACACAAGTTATTGAAGCATATTTTGATGATTGCACTGTTTTTATCCTAATGAAATACCACATTGAATGTTTGAGATTGATGTTCGATAAGTGTAGGCAATGTCATATTGCCCTGAATTTGAAAAAGTGTATTTTCTTTTCACCCTTTGGAGTGCTTCTTGGGAACATTGTGTGTAAGTAGGGATTATTGGTGGATCCTTCCAAGATTGCCATAATTGTTGATCTACCTCCTCCCACTTCAGTTAGATAGATGTGCACTGCATTAGGGCACACTGGATACTACAAAAAGGTCATTAAAGGTTATGCACAGATAACAACACCTATGGAGAAGATATTAAATAAATATAGTAAGTTCCAATGGATAGAAGAATGCCAACAGAGCTTCGATACACTCAAACAGAAAATGGTTACTGCGCCAATATTGGTTTTTCCAGATTGGAGTGAGGAGTTCAATGTTCATGTTGATTCCTCGTCCATTGCATTAGGAGCATTTTTTGCACAGCCGGGTTCAGGAGATATTCACCACCCCATAGCCTTTGCTAGAAGGAAGATTTCTATAGTTGAAAGGAACTACACTATGAATGAAAGAGAAGTCTTGGCTATGGTTTATGCACTATATAAATTTAGACACTATTTGCTAGGAGGAAATTTTAAAATGTTCATTGATCATTCTACATTAAAATACTTAGTCAACAAGCCAATGTTGGGGGGAAGAATATGCAGATGAATACTATTATTTGAGGAATATGACTTTGAAATTGTGGTCAAGCCAGGAAGAATGAATAAAGGACCTTATCACTTATCCAAGTTAGAACATGGAGATGAACCTACCAGTTTGGAGGACAGACTACCAGATGCACAATTCCTATCTATCAGGAAAGTTGATGATCACTTCACCGAGATAGTTGAATTCTTGTCCATAAGAATGGAACCTTGGGAGTACACAATCATTTAGAATAAACAATTGGTAGTCCACGCTGAAGATTTTCAACTCATAGATGGCCAGCTGTATAAGATGGGATGAGATGAGATATTGAGGAGATGTGTTATGGAGGAAAAAATGACATTGATTCTTGTAGAAGCACACAAAGGCATTGTAGGAGGACATTGTGCAGGGAAATAAACAATGCAAAAGATTATCAGAGCTGGCCTCTGGTGGCCTACTTTACACAAGGAAGCTAAGGAATAATATAGAGCCTGTGATGTATGTCAAAGAGGAGGAAAGCCTTCTAAAAGGCATGATAGTCCTTTAGAACCACAATTAACATTACAAGTATTTGAGAAATGGGCCATTAACTTTGTGGGACCTATTACCCCAATGGGAAGGTGCACAAGAGCTCGATACATTATCACTGTGACAAAATATTTAACCAGATGGGAAAAAGAAAGAGAATTTAAATACTATAGTGAAACCACAACTGCACAATTCATCTTTGAGGATATTATCACCATATTTGGATGCCCGAAGATCCTTATGAGTGATCAAGCCACACACTTCATTAAAAAAACTATTGAAGCCTTGACTCATAAATTTGAAGTTCACCATCAGAAGAGTACTCCATACCACCCATAAGCGAATGGTATAGTCGAAGATTTCAATAAGATCCTTGAGACCGCGCTAACCAATATTTGTAGTGTTAACCAAGATGATTGGGATTTAAGAATTCCAATAGTATTATGGGCCTATATAACTATTTGCAAGAAGTTAACAACGCAGGCCGCATTTAAGTTAGTCTATGTCTTAGAAGCAGTGGTACCTACGGAATATTTGGTTCCTAGATTACGAATTGCATCATTTACAGGTATGGATGACACTGGCTCTGCTCAAGACAGGCTTGCGTAGTTGCTAGAACTAGAAGAAGACATGTTTAGTGCAGGATTTCATCAATAGGTACAGAAAGAAAGAGAAAAGGCTTACCATGAAAGACATATCAGGAGAAAAACATTTAAGCAGGGAGATTTGGTATTTTTATATGAAAACAAGTTCATGAACCATCCAGGAAAGTTTATTACACATTGGCTAGGACCATTGAGGTTTCCTATGTTATAGAAGGAGGAGTTGCGCAATTGAAGACCCTTAAGGGAGAATCGAAAGAAGGTTTGGTAAATGGGATCCGATTGAAATTTTATTATGACAACCAGCTTCCTCGCAGCTCTAAGTAAAATCATAAGGAATAAGTGTATAGGTACCAAGTGTAGTTGAAACTGGGTACTAGACACAGAAAAGACAGTTTGCACACAATAGGGAGCGTCAGAGTAGAAATCACAGGTTGCTCCGCGCAATTTTCAATCGATGTGAAACAAAAGGATCAGTCTTGCAGTGACTCGGGACAAGTCACATGTGAGTGTTAGGGGAATGTTGGCCTTTATATATGTAAGGAAGTGAATATTAAGGAAGAAAGGTGAAGTAGGAACTACACAAAAGGAACATAAATTGAGGAGGGGTCGAAGTGGTTAAAGAAGCAGAAAAGAAGGAGAAAAGGAAGGAAAAGATAGCCGTTGGAAGAGATTATCGAGGAAGACAAAGAAACAAAGAATATGGATCGTGGAAAACTCCACTAGTGGAAGAAGACATCAATGAGTGCTTTGGAGCACCTCGTGGAAAATAAGGAAAGATGGGTTGGCGAAGTCCTGAAAATGAGGGTCAAGTGGACCTAGGGTTTTGGATCTAGGGTTTTGACACCTAGACTTTTTCTATGTAATGTATAAATAAAGGTCTAGAAAAGTTGAGAGGGTTTCTTCATAATTGATTGTTGGTTGTTGTTGTTACTGTGTTTGAGAACAATATTGAGTCTGTATTGTAAGATCTTCAACTGGGTGAAAAGCTCAACCCTGCAACTGGGTGCGCAGGGGGGGAGAGAAGAAGAGAAAGAGAGATAAATATGCAAGATAAGTGCATAGATAGAACTATATTTTTTCATATAATATATCAAGAAACATAGTTTTGTGGACGTATCCCTAGGGAGAGGGTGAACCACATATATATTGTTGTTCTTTGTGATTGATGTTGTGTTATTTGACATCTGATATACTGTTATTACATTATTGTGTTAGATCATAGATACAACTTGCGAAGCAAGCTTAGGAAGGGTAAATAATATCTTGATTTTTGTTTGTTGTTTTCTAGGATCCACTTTGCATTTCCTTTGGTTGTAGACACTTGTGTCCTGCAACCCCCTATTGCTACTTCAGGTGAGACTGCATCTGCTTCGCAGGTGTTTCCATAAGGGCTAGTAGCTAGTGATTGTTGGTGCACTATAAGAGTTGAACCTTAGGTCTGCCCCTGTGCCAACACCTAAAGAACTGTGTTTTTTACACATTGTTCAGAATATTATTGGGACACATGGTACACAAACAATGCTTAATAGTTGATTCTACAAAGATTGTAGTTATTCTAGACTTTCCCCCACCCACATAAGTCAAACAACTACATGAAACATTGGACCACAAAGGGCATCATAGGAAATTTATCAAAGGATACACACACATCACAAGACCAACACAAAAATTACTAAAAAAAGAAGCGAATTTCTAGTCGAGTGATGATTGTCAGAAAGGATTGGACACACTGAAACATAAGTTAGTAATTGCATCAATATTAATTTTCCCAAACTGGAACAAGGACTTTCATGTACATGTGGATGCATCATCAGTAGCATTAGGTGCGATATTTTCACAGCCTAGCGAGGGAGACATAGATCACCCAATATCTTTTGCAAGAAGGAAACTATCAACAATAGAAAAAAACTATACCACAACATAACGTGACGGATTGAATATGGTCTATGCATTGTAGAATTTCAAAAACTACTTACTAGGCTCACACTTTAAGATGTACAAAGACCATTATGCACTGAGATATCCAGTCAACAAGCCAATTTTGGGGGGAAGGATTTGCAAATGGCTACTATTTCTCTAGGAATATGACTTTGACTTAGTTTTAAAACCAGGTAAAATCAATGTAGGATCAGATCATATTTCATGCATACTCTCTGGACAAGAGGTAGGAAACTTAGATGACATCTTGCTAGATGCACAATTATTTTTGGTTAAGATGGTGGACGATTATTTTGTAGACATTATACAATTCTTAAGTACAGGGATGCCCCCCTCAGACATGATATTTTTTTCAGAAAATGTAGTTGGTATAAAGGCTATGGACTACCAATTAATTGCAGGAATCTTATATAAACTGGGTGCAGATGGAATATTGCGACGTTCCGTGGTCGAACATGAAATACCAATTATATTAGCAGAAGTGCATGAAGGGATAGTAGGAGTCCATTATGTAAGTAAATCCATTTCACAAAATATCTTATGCATCAAACTATGGTGGCCTACACTCCACAGAGATGCAAAGGAATACTATCAGACATGTGATGTTTGTCAAAGAGTCAGAAATACCTTTAGAAGGGATGAGATGCCATTGAATCCACAAGTTACAATACAAGTTTTTGATAAGTGGGACATAGGATTCATTGGACCAATAATCCCACCAACAAGAATATCAGGGGCTAGGTACATCATTATAGCCACAAAATATTTGACTTGATGGGAGAAGCCACAACAATTATGGATTGCAATGCAGAAACTTTTGCGCACTTTCTGTTTGAGAATATAGTAACTTGATTTGGATGTCCAAAAACATTGATGAGTGATAAAGGGACACATTTCATCAATAATACCATAGAATATTTGACCGAATCATTCCAAATTCACCATTAGAAGAGTATTCCATACCACCCACAAGCCAATGGCACAGTTGAAGAATTCAACAAAATCCTAGAGAATGCATTGACAAAAAATTTCAACGTATGAAGAGATGACTGGGACTTAAGATTCCTTGTTGTATTATGGGCATATAGGACAACCAACAAAAAATTGACAAGGAAAACACCTTTTAGGTTGGTATACAGATATGAGGGAGTAATGTCGATGGAGTTTACTGTACCAAGCCCATGTGTCGCAACTATCATGGATCTTTCAGATTCAGTCACAATATAGGAATGACTATCAAAACTGGTATAGTTCGAGGAGGATAGATTGATCACAAGGTTTCACCAGCAGGTTCAAAAGGAAACAGAAAAATCACAGAATGATAGACACATTAAGTTGAAAAAATTCCAAGTAGGTGACTTCGTACTACTAAATGATAGAAAATTTATGCTACACCCATGAAAGTTCTGTATGCACTGGTTAGGACCATATGTGATCAAGGAGGTGACAGAGGAAAGTGTTTTTCATTTTTAAACACTTAACAGAGAAGCATTGAAAGGAAGGGTGAACATAAGTAAGCTAAAAGTCTATCAAGAGGGTTGGCAATCTACGCAATAGGAGGAACCATGCAATGAAAAAAAATGATCGTGTGCATAAAGAATGACAACGGGAACCACATAGAGAGGTGTAACTGCACCAACCAAGGTGTTGAATGTAGGCCTATTTTGAGGAAAGACCTATTTTTGGAGGGAAAGACCTAATTTTGGGAGCACACACAATAGTTGGAAAGAAAGCAACATGCGGAAAAGGGAGGAAAAGCAACATGCAAGAAAGAAAAGCATGAGAAGGAAGGAAAGCCTATCCATATTAGGGTTAGGGATTTTCACAAAGTTTGTAATGGCTATAATCTTGTAAAATAGTATAAATAAGAACCTAGGAGGTCTAGGTTTTGGGTTAAACGATTGTAAAATGGTGGTTGTGGTTCAGTGGTTGTAAGAATAATATAAAAGAGTTAGTAAGCTAGATTTTTTAGGGTTAGGTCACAATCTTAGGATCTTGGTGTGATCTAGTCCACCTCACAGAGGTTCCTTGACCTCATTATGATTGTATGATGGGATATGTAATGCGTGTAGTGCCATATTTTGCAACAGACTAAATAAAAGTGCATAGAAGCCAAATCTTTGTGGGCGTAGCCCAGGAGGGGGTGAACCACAGTAAAACATGTGTTATATGTTATTTTTATTGAATGCTTACTTCATTTTAATGGTTATCTTATGAATGAATGATTAACTAGATGTATTAGAATGCATGCATGAGCCTAAAGATGAATAAATCCTAGAAGTAATTGTATAAATAGAAAATTAATGCATGAAGGGGATATAATACACTCCCAGATCCCCACTCATTCCTAGACTACAAACATATGAGTATTTCAGTCACCCATAAAGCTATCTCAGGTGAGACTGTGCAGTGCACTCTGTGCATTGTGTTGTCTTCTAGTTTACCAGGAGGGTCGATAGTTTTAGAGGGTTTTGTTGGAACCCTGATCAGATATGAACCTGGGTCACACCAAGAAGTGATTGAGAGATATAACCAACAAATGGTTTTGTTTCCGGCTGGAACTGGAGAGGAGTGAGTGGATGATATCCATAGAAGAAGCATGCGAAGAATGAAGGTATAAAAATGAATGTTCAAACCATGGAATCCAATGAATCTGGAGATCGAAAGATGGTTGAAAACAAAGGAACTTGAGTTTTCATAGAAGAATAATAGAAACCCTAAGTTAACACCACACAAATATCTTGACAAATATGTGTTTAGCGATGTGCATGAGGTATTTTTTTGTGATTTCCCATATTTGTTGTAGGAGTGGCTATTGAGGGTAAAAGAAAACCACCCAACAAACCAAATCAGACAGATGGAGTGGAATCCATTGGATATCACGTAGTTACATCAAGTTAACAACAAATTTACGTGCGCATTACATTTCTGGTTAGACAATATTGTTGTAGGGTTTATCACCAAATTTGTAGTAGATACCGCAAAGTCCTACAGTGTAAAAGAGAAACATTTTCTAAAAGAACCCATAGTTAGGTATATATGATTGTTGTATATTTCAATAAATATTTTATTGTATAACAACAATGTGATGAAAATGGAATCATATAGCTAAACTTCCCTATGTGCATGGGGGAAGGGGGGAGGCACTGACAAGAGGTGGAGAAATGTAGGAAGAAATGGATAAGGGAAAGAAGAAGGAGGCCATGGACCCAATAATGATGGAGGAAGACCAGATAAATAAGATAATGGAAATAGCTAGAAATATGCGCAGTGGAGTACCCTACCAATATAAGATGAATAACAAGAAGAGAGACGTAGCTGATAGATAGGGCTTGGCAATCGATGAGGAAGAGGTAGATTATCTCTGAGTTATGGAGAAGATTGAGGAAATCATGCATGTAGCATATGAAAGGAAAAAAGGAGGTCCAAGGGTAGGAACAAAAGGAATAACTTCAATCCATATCAATGTCAGTGTGGAACCTATAACCCCGTGTGCAACTAGTACACTAGAAAGAGCACCAGTATTTAGACAACCAAATTTTAGTGGTAGAAAAAAAATAGGAGAAAGATCCAGTCAAGGAGAAAAACCTGGAGGAGACAGTTCATGAAGTAACAGTAAAATATCTACACCGCACGAAGGTAGTAGTTCAACACAGTTCAAAATGGCAGGACATGATCCCATGATTAGGTTACTAGAATTTTGGGGAGAGGCATCATAGGACTCTGAAAATGACTTATTCATATGTGAGAAGATATAGGAAGAAAATAAAATCACAGATGAGTATACGAAGCTCACGCAATTAGCTATGATGCTAAGAGACCTCACATTGGATTGGTACATGAGCCTAGATGTTAATAGTCCACCAAGAGTAACAAGGAATATTATAGACGTGAAAAAACTATTGATAAATGAATTTCAGAAGCCCATATTAGAAGATCAATACATGAATGAAATGATTGAAATAAAGAAAAAAAAAGATGAATATGTTTGGGAGATTTATCATAGGTTTAAGCATCTCAAAGGTAAGTTGAAATATGCCATGACTGAAATGAAACATAGACATCTATTTGTGAACTCACTGTTACCACATTTGAAATACCCATTGAGACAACAAAAGTTACAAAATCAGGCAGAGGATCTATATGCATCCTTACAACTAGAAGAGAACCAGTGTCAGAATACAAATACAACAATAGAAGAGATGAAGGAGGATCTGAGGAGCCTAAATTTCAATTTAACCAGAATAAGGGCTAAGAGAAAAGAGAAGTTGTTTGGTGTACCGCATGCAGGATACAAGGACACCACAAGAACGAATGTCCAAATTTCGTGCAGTACAGGGAAACATGGGTACCAAACCCTTTTACAATAGGAGGACCATGGTGCGAGATTTATAAAATGCATGGGCATGATCCATATCATTTTCCAATGATGTAGAAGTATAAGACAATACCCAAAAGTTCATACTGCAATTTTTGTGAGTCAGTAGGTCATGATGATAAAGATTGTAGGACGATGGATCTGATGAGAGAAATAACTTTAGATACATATAGGGCACAAGGATAAATTATGATAGGACAAGATGCACCTCATTTCAACCAAGTATCACCACCATACAACAATGTGCAACAAAAATATAATAAGGCGCAACCACAATATAACAATGTTCAACCACATTATAACTCCATGCAGTATAATCAAGTATCTTAGTACAATGCACCATGAGGATATCGAGGTGGATACGGAGGTGGAGGACGAGGTAGAGTAGGATTTGGCCGAGGTATAGGTCTAATAGTGTGCCGCAACTTCCAACAGCCAGGAAATTATGCAAAGGAGTGTCCACTTCCACCAATGACATGTATCTATTGTCACGTAGCAGAACATGATATAGAATACTGTTCGACACTATTGAGAAAGATACAAGAAAAAAGGAACTAGAACAACTAGAATGTCTAGTGGATCTTTGCAAAATCTAGGGAGGATGGAAGAAACATAAATATAGTCACACATGGAGGAGATAAGATAGGAAATAATGCAGTAAGACAAGATCCAACGCAACATCAATGGGTTAATAATAATACTAAGCCACAAAAGAAGTTTGATGCACAAAAGGAAAAGGAAACATTCAAGGAGGCTAGACAAGAGTTTCTCAAGAAAAATGTTTCATCTACATCAGTCATGTAACAAACTCAGAACTCACCTATGTACGATATGCCTTCCTCAATGGACCACACCAGTGAAGCTCAACCTTTAGAGAAAGTAAGTAACATAAAAAAAATTCTGCAATCCTATGTTAAGTTATTAAATGATCCATCATATGTTAATATCTTACAAAATATTCTAGAAATATGTAACACATAGGTAGAAGGGAAATTAGAGAAGAAAACAATCAATCATCTCCATGAAAGAAGAAGGACAAGAAGAGAATTCAGACTGAATGCCAACATTGGGGACTTCAATATGGGTGATACTATATTGGACTTAGGATTTGAAGTAATTTTTTAACATAAGAATACATGGCAGTGTATGGGACAACCCACACTAGACTATTCGCCTGTCCAGTTTAAAACAGAAAATCAACACAAATTTTTACCAATCTAAAGGCTTAAAGGTGTGATAGTAGATTTTGATGGAGTGCGCACTATGGAATATTTTGAATTAATAGAGATAGTAAATGGAACAACACATTATCCAACATTTATTGGATTGTATTGGGCATTTGATAACCAAGACATAATCAACCTGAAGATAAGGAAGATGACGTTTGAATTAGGTGAATATAGAGTCATTGAACGATTAGACCCTTCAGAAGGAGAAAGGTTTGTAGAACCCACTTGTTTGGATCTGGAAGAAATAAACTAGTTGTACAGAACCACCACGTGCAAAGAATATTATGTTAACCCAATTGCAGATGGAGTACTCAGTTGGAGAAGCATCACATCATGTTCTTCCAACTCAAATATAGGTTTGGATAATTAGCAACAATGATTACATGAAGTTTCTATAATAAGGTGCACAAGAATAGATCGTGTAGTAAGATGGGTTGGTACAGAGATAAGAGAACCACCCAGTTTTCATGGGGTAAATGATATAGAGGAATTTCTGAAAAAATATGAATAAGAAGTATTAGAAAATCAGAGGTTGTTATCCCTAGATATTTCACTTAAGGATACACAAGCAAGATGGTGGGGTGCACACAAAGAAACAATTCAAGACTCGTATGAGTGTAAATGACTATTGTGCATTAGATTCAGTGCATAGCAGGGGATAAATAAAATGAAGAGGTATGATGGATAGGGAAAACCATTGGAACACTTGGAAAAGTGCAAGGCATAATGGAGGATGACACCACCAGAAGAATGGCCTCATCACTTCATCCATACATTGGAAGGAATTCCAGGGAACTGGTATATAGACTAGGAGATGCATTGAGGTAATGCATAATGGAAATAATTACAACATAACTTTGTAGTAGCCTTATCATTTGAACATGAGAACCCCAACATGGATTCAACACTGAATTTGATACAGGGAATGATAGTTAATGATAAACCAGAAGTTGAAATCTTGAAAAAATACCAACAATAGATCAGAAAAAACAGTCAAAGAGTTACTCTCATGCTATCATGTTGAAGAAGAAGCACCAAATGAAGATGATCCACACAACATTCAGATTATAGAAATTGAAGGAGAAAGAGAGGTGGAAGGTCCATCTCTGGAGTCACAATTATTTTCTACACCAATCAAAGTTAATAAAGTCATCATTGGGACAACTGAAAATCCTAAAATGGAAAGTATTGGAGACTATTTGGATGAACAAACAATAGAAATAATAACAGAGTTATTGTGTGAATACAGTGACCTGTTCCCAATGACCTTTATAGAGATGAAAGGAATAGCAGGAGAGCTAGGGGAGATGAAAATACCTCAAAAACCCGAGGCAAGACCTATCAGGAAGAGACCTTATAGATTGAATCCAGTGTATAAATAGAAGGTGAAAGAAGAAATTAACAGAATGTTGGAAGCTAGTATCATAGAACCAATAGAGGAATTTGAATGGATAAGCCCTATCGTAGTCCAAGAAAAGACACAAGGGGGGATAAATATTTGTGTAGATCTAACGAAACTTAATGATACTTGCTTTTATGACCCTTTTCCTACCCCTTTTACAAATGAGGTCTTAGAGAATATGGGAGGCAAAGAAGCATATTCATTTACAGATGGATTCTCGGGTTACCATCATATCAAAATAGCTCCAGAGGACAGGTATAAGAATATGTTTTCTACAAAATGGGGATCCTACCAATACATAGTCATGCCATTTGGAATGAAGAATGCACCAACCATATTTTCAAGAGTAGTCATAGCATCTTTTAAGGAATTCATACATCAGTTTCTAGAAGTATATATGGATGACTGGATTGTATATAGTCTATTAAAATATCATGTAGAAGTGTTAAGACTAATGTTGGAAATATGCATGCAATGTGAGATATCATTGAATATTAAGAAATGCATTTTTGGGACACCTTTTGGCATATTGTTGGGACATATAGTTTCTAAACAAAGTTTACTAGTGGATCCTGCTAAGATTTCTAACATTGTCAGTTTAACACCACCAAAGTCAGTGTGCCAGTTGAGAGAAACACTAGGACATACATGCTATAACAGGAAGTTTATAAAGTGGTATGTGCATATTACTGTGCCAATGGAAAACTTGTTAAATAAGGATATCATATTTCAGTGGAATGAGGACTTTCAAAAAGGATTGGACACCTTAAAAGAAAATATGGTCACAACACCTATCCTAGTATTCCCAGATTGGGAAAAGACATTTCATGTGCATGTAGATGCATCAGCCATAACACTTAGAGAAATTATGGCCCAACCAGGAGCAGGGGAATTAGACAACCCTATAGCCTTTGCAACCAAAAAAATTTCAAAATCAGGGCATAATTACAACACCATAGAAAAATAAGGCCTAGCCATGGCATATGCACTTCAAAAGTTCAGGAACTACTTACCGGGGAAACACTTTAAAATGTTCACAAACTATTCTTCCCTCAAATATCTAGTCAATAAAACAATGTTAGGGGGGAGGATCTGTAGATGGTTGTTTTTATTGAAATAATTAGATTTTGAAGTGATAGTCAAACTAGGGAAGATAAATCCAGGACCTGATCAACTATCAAGGGTAATTAATGGAGAAGAACCTACCAACTTGGAAGACAACTTCCATGATGCACAACTATTTTCAGTACAAGTAGCTGATGAATACTCTATTGATATTATTGAATACTTAAGTACACAGATTGCACCACAAGATTTTAGCACTGTGCATAAGAAAATTTTGGTAATAAGAGTTGCAGACTATCAACTTATTACATGACATTTATACAATATGGGTGCAAATTATAACACCCCAAGTTTTTATCCCCATATTAAATAATGTATTTTTTTTATTGATGAGAGGAAAGAGTGCCCAAATAATTAAAAGAGTCAAGTGTGCCTAAGAAATGTAATGTTTTGATTATTATTAATAATAAATACATTGTTGGCTACTAGACAGACAAGGAAAAGAGTTATAGGGGGATATGATTCCACGAGAGAGGGGGATTAAGGGCTAAGTATTCATTTTATATTTTATTTACGCATTTTGTTTAATAGAGAATGTTGCTCCCGAGTTTATACTTAAGTCTCAAAGCATAATGTCAGGCATCAATAAATAAGGAAAGTTTAAGTATTTTCTTTTTCTACCTCAGTTATGTGAGAAAAATTCCTTAAATTGAATTAATAGTATAACAACTTAGAGGTCGTCTTTCATGTTTGAGTTAAAATTGAAAGTATTTAATGTAATGAGAGAAAAACATAAATCTTTTATGCAAAGTAAGGCATCAATTACAGAAGAATCTTACTTTGTTATAGAAGAAGAAAATAGATCATATAACCTTAAATGAAACGTAAAATATAGCAATCTAATTGACTTACAGGTCTTGTATTTACTAACAGTAAATACATAGGAAAAATTGTTCGCTATCAGATAAATAAATGAAATGTAATCATAGTAGATGTTGTACTAAATTGCGATCAGACATTCATCAAGGAAATATATAAAAATATGTTGAGATGTGGAAAGATAGAAGAACACATAACTCAAATTGAACGAAATGTGGAATCTCTGGTCTACACTTGTATTAATCCTCAATGAGGAGAGTTTTCTCAATTACATACATGAAAAATCTATCCCTTTTTCACTCTTTTGAGTATGTATTTATACAAAATATTTCCAACCCTAGGCAGTTGGAATTCTCATTATTTATAAAAAGAAACGGTTACAAAATGAAAAACTTGGAATGCTTTGCCTTAATTCTCCTCTGTCTCTTTCTCATGCCAGCAAAGGCATTTTCTTTTCTTATTTTCCATCTCAGACACAAATAATCTCTAATAACGAGCTGTATACATATTATCTCATTGATTCTTTGAGGTACTCCCTTTTCCTCGCTCAATACATTCGACACACCTGCCCACAAATTGTGCTACTAGTTTGGAGGGTTTTGTCATGTCTTTTGCGTAAAAAATATACAACTTCTTTTCTAATTGTGGTAGTCTATCTTCCATTCTTTTGTCTTATGAAGTCATTGACTCTAACTGTAGATTAGGCTTTACCAACCATCTATCTATTTGAGTGATGTCAACTTGTTTTAGTTATGAAAGTTCAACCTGAGCTTCTTCTAAGCTTTCTTTGATATCAAGTTGATGTTTTACTATGTCTATTTGTCCCAGCACTTCAGAATTATCAACTTTTCCAAGGCCTAATGACTCTTTATTAAGCGAGTGAAAATCTTCTTCATAAGCCTCTTTGATTTCTTTAGTCGCTATTTTACTTTCAGCTATGCTGGCTTCCCAGGTCTTCAATATTATATCACCTCTAATCTGCTTTGAAATAGACAACCTGGGAACCACATACATTCCTTCTCTAGTCCATGATACAACCGCTTCTTGAAATGTGGTTCTAGCTGCAGTAGCCTCTCTCTCTCTGAAACAAATATTATCCAATGATTGTTTCACCACCCAAAAATGATTTTGAATGATTTCTACCTTAGTAAAAGGATTTGTTGTGCTATTTCCAATTTCTTTCGCACCTCCAATGCATGAGCTTGAAACACTTCTAGATCCACAACCATGTTATGAGTGGAACTAACTTGGGCCTGTAATTGTTTTACCAACTCATCCTTCTGGATGGCCCATCCTTCGCTCCCTTGCACATTCTTATGCATCTGTTCCAGGTTGGATTTAAGCTGTTGAATTTCTTGTATGTCGCTATCTCTCATATGATTCTCCTCCAGGTTGGATTTAAGCTGTTGATAAGATCCCTCTCCTCAGAAAATATTGTCTTGAGGAGAATCTGCATGTTCATACCTTTTCAGATTGCAACTGGACATGTGGTTACCCATGACCTTCTGTGGGTCATGCTTCTTGAATTCAATGTTGACCAGCTCTATTTATTCTAAGGCCGCTGTTGAAGGAAAATCTCCCTGCGGACAGGTAGATCTCCTCTTGAGATCTAGACTCTTAACTCTTAAGATAAAAGACACTTAACGTGGACACTGACTTCCTTTCTGATCTATACAAACTAATGCATGAGGAGGAAGGAGAACAAAAGTACCTTTTTCTCAATGTTTGTCCCTGCACGCTCCGAGTTGAGCTCCAATCGTTCGCTCCTCGATGTGCCTTGTAGAGAAACAACAATACAACCGCTTCCTACTCTATTGATATTAGCTCAAAATAGATCTATCTATCATAGAAAATTTCATATGAGATTAAACACGAACTAGAAAGAAACAGGCCAAGCGTGTCATATTAATGAGAACGATGACAGAAGTAGCTTACAACCGTAGATGTGAATGCGACAGCTTCGTCAACTCCCCTTTGTCTTAACCCTTGCTCAAAAGATCCACGATGCAGATGACAACAACTTCAATGATTACTCTCCTCCAGTTCACTGTGTGTTTCCTATGAGATCATAGGTTTCATGCTTGCAATTCTTCCCCCTTTTCACCATCATAGAGCCTGCTTATATAGGTTAAGAGAGGCTTAACCTCTTGAGGTATCTTTTGGGTAGGTTGAGGAATTCTCTCCTTAGATCAGGGATCTTCTCCTAATATCATGATTGAACCAGGAATTCGAATGCAACTGCCTTCCAAACTTGAAATATCCTCCCCTTATTCTCCTCAACAGATCAACTATTGTCCCAGATTAGACAACGCTCCCTCAAAAGGGGCATCAGGGTGTTATAACGCTCCCTGGTAGGCTCAAGGGGAGTTCCAGTGCTTCCAATATTTGTAGAGCTCCTTCAGAGGGGTGATTTGGTGTTATAAATATCCCTAACACCTTGTAGGGGAGTGCCAGTGCTCCTAAGGCTGATGTAGGGGAGCGCTCTCCTCTAAAACTCTAGTTTGAGAGCTCTTTTCAGGTGGCAAGAGATGTTTGACTCTAGTTAATCATCCCTCTTCCTCCAAATTAGTTGTTTGAGGTATTGTAAGTGTCTCCTTAGTGTCGTCATCATGGCAGTACGCTTGAACAACATTTGTGACACTTGTGAACAATATGCAACACTTGCGATAGTTGTGAGGAGCATGAGACACTTGTGACACTCATCACAGCAAGTAATATTGATGTGTAACAGATTGCCCCCCAAAGTATGAAGTTAGAAGATAAGAACTGATAACTGAAATGATTTGTAGACGTTCAAGAAAGGGTATAGACTCGGAGAACCTGATGGAAGCTACAGACAAACATCCAACAAATATTATGACATGTTTCAAAACCCAAGGCAGACATACCTATGCTTGGGTGATAAAGACTTGCAAGATATGGCCGCCATAAATACACTACGGATCCATAATTGTATTGATAAAAAGGTATAGCCACTGAAAATACACTATGGATCTATACTCTTATGACATGAACTGATCGTAGCCACGAAGAATACACAGTGGATCTACAAGATGACAAGACATAGACACGACCAATACAAAGTGGATCTATGTAACAGTATATGTGTCATTGTTAAAAAGAAACTCCATTGCAAACTGGGAAAATTACATATCAAAGTGATCACTCAACCCAGGGTCTTCTTACCGATCCCGATGTAGTATGAATCTAACCATGTGAATAGATGTCCTGATGTCGAACATGGCAGAAACCACTTGATTACCGGTCAATGATGTAAACCATTAACAAGCGCGAGGGAGATCACCATTAATGCCAATGATTCCCAAGGTACCCTAGTACATTCCAACGAACGTGAATGGATGAGATGGAGTCAAACATCCATGGAATCATCCGATCATAGGTCAATGATGTAAACCCACTGTCGAATGTGAGGAGGCCTGCCATTGAAGCATGCAGGTCCCAAAGTACTAATTGGTTTCTAAGTCTAGTTCCTGGATAATGTGTTGAAGTCGACAGGAATAGGCTCATAGAAGGAGGGCCTTGATGTATCCCCCATCAACGACATGAAACAGACATAGAGATGTAATTGGTAGATCAAATGAACATGGACTGACATGGGTATTGAGACAAGATATTTGTGATGGATGACTCTCGAGGCGGATACTTCCCTTGAACACTGAGGCACAACAACAGAAACATGACATGGACCAAAACATGATAATGCAATGGATACTATGACTTTCGTCAGGTGACCCAAAGGAGTAAGAAAAACTCAGAAGATTGGTTCAGTGCAGAGGTTCAACGGATTAATATGTGCACAAAGACAAAGTGTCGTGTTCAAGGGAAACTAGGGATGATTTTAAGGGTGGAAATTTATTTTAAAATTTAGAAACCTTGGCGAATCATACTAATCCTCCATATGCCTACTATAAATGTTTGGCGATATTTTTGTAAAATTATTCAAATTTATAAGGATTTTATATAGTTTTTATAAAATTTTGGCGATTTTTAAGGTAAAATAATTTTATCCTATAGAATTTGGGCGAATCATTTTTAAAATAACGAATTTCATTTTTGGAAAAACCATAGAAAATTAGCCCATGAGCGAAATTTAGCCCCTAAAATCATCCATGAGGGCAACTTGAAGAGTTATTTGATAGTGTTCTCAAAAAACTGCTTGGCTTGCTTCTTTCAATTTTTTCCCCCATCCAGATAGACAAGTACCACTTTTTAATTTAACGAGCCCGAGGAGGATAACACATGCTTGATAAAACTCACCTTCGGTAAGTTCCTCTTTCTTTGTTTAATGAACTGGAAGAAGTAAGGGTTCGATCCCGTATGGGCCTATCGATGTTTTTTTTAGCGAGTCCAAAGACAGAAAACTCGAAGGTTTTTCATGACTATAGAGTCTGGAAAAACACTTAAAAGAGAACTCTCTCAGTTCCTTTTTCGTAAAGTAGTTTGACGAGACCGAAAAAGAGATAAACTATCACTCAACAGATGTTTTTGTTGTGGGGTATTCTACCCTACGGACTAACAAGCTAGGGATTTAAACTTGTACGCAGATCATGACCCTTCATAAACTACTTTTAACCTTCTACCCTGAATCTAAAACCCTTTTCCACAAGCAAACAAGGGAAGAACTAACTAACCTTTTTATCGACGATTGGTGTAGATCCTCCGTTGAGATTTATCTCCTTGCTACTGCTGCTCCTTCCACAAAGCGATCCTGCAATCAAGAAAAAACTATGCATGCATGCTATTGTTCTACTAGAGGGTTAGAGATTAAACACAAATCACATAAAACATATAAGACTCATGTATTTGGGATGGGAAAAGTATCTTTTTATTGATCTCAATATGAACCAACTCACAATGATTTTTTAGACCGACCACCGTTCCTCGATCCTGATCCTGGGCTCCTCCTCTTCTTTGTCCTCCAACTGCTTTGCTTGAATTCTCCTAAAGCTTGAGGAAAGGCTAAAGGGTTGGGACAAAACGGATTCGACAATTGGGCAGAGTTTCTTT
>ML779334.1:493556-515341 GCA_009831015.1 Picea engelmannii
ATCTACTTCAATCATCGTTAAAAAAGTGAGTCGATTCTTCCCATGTTTGCTTGAAAAAGGGTTGAGATTTTGGGTAGGAGGTTAAAAGTTAAATCTTAAGGGTCATGATCTGCGTATAAGTTTAGAGCCCTAGCTTATTAGTCTGTAGGGTAGAATTCCCCACAACAAAGGGTATGATTGTAGCCAACCATGATCTCTTCCATCTGAGCCAAGTGGACTTTGTATTCTTCTTTAAGATGAGCTATTTATTTTCATGCATCTCTAAGCTTATTGATAAGTCTTTTGTAGGTCTGACTGTCAGGAGGGACAGTGGCATGATCAATCTTAATAGGATTTTCCTCAGAATCCTCTTCCTCCTGCATGGGAAGTGTCTTGTCTACCTCATCAGGTTCCTTGCTGGCCCTACTTTTATTCTTCTTTCTCTGCATAGGGGTTTCATCTTTTCTTACCACAGGATTCTCAATGCCTTTCTCATAGGTTTCATCTTTTCTCTCCAAAGGTCCTTTAGTATATTTATCCTTATGTATAGGGGTTTCTTGCTTTCCTTCAGTAGACTAAAAGATACCTTTACCCTTCTTCCTCTGATTAAAGGTTTCTGATTTCTCCTTCACGATATTTTTAATTCTTTTTCCCTTTTTCTTTTGAATAGGGGGCTCAGGTAAGGACTTCTCTTTGAAAACGTCCTTAGGAATTGATGACCTTGTGAAAGGTCTTTTACCTTTGATTTTAACTATTGGAGGAGAAGTAGGAAAGATGAGCTTCTTCCCTTTCTTGGATGAAACTTGGGTAGAAGAAGGCATCTCTTCTAACGCTGGTGGAGGAGGTGGTGAAAAATATCTGTGTGGAGAAGGACAAACTTCCTCGTCAACTTCTATGCCCTGCTTACTGATTTCTAAAACTTTAATAGGGGCTCTGCCCTTTCTCTTACTGCTGGTCCCTGCTTTAGTAGCGCTGGTGGGTGACAAAGGACCTACAATTTGTGATTGAGGAGTAGTTACTAGATCTATCTTGAAGTGAGAAGTAACCACAAAATTCTCCCATGAAATCTCCTTCTTTCCCAATTCCTCAGAGACTACATTATGATCAATCCAGAGTGGAAAAGGCTAGAATACACATCCTTAGATTTGGCTTGAACCCTATCTAACATTTTACCTATTCTTATTAATAGGTAATAGGGAATATTCGTCTCAACCTTACCAGTAAAATGCAAATACATCCTTATGTGGTAATGGTACAATGTGTTAAATCTCCCTTCACAAGTAAAATATCTCTGTATGATCTTCAATAATCTGTCAAACTGTTCAACCAATTGACTTCTTGGCATACTCTTAGACAATTCATTCGCTTGGTATTCAGGTTTAAAGATATCCTTAGAAAAGGATGAACTCAAAACCATGGCCTTGAACCACTTTTCACCTGTAATGGGGATCCCTGTTGCAGTTGAGATAGAGGCTTTAGTTACCTCAAATTCCAAATCCCCAACCTTGGTTTTCCTTCCATCAAAATGCAATGAAAACTCTTTTTCTACCTCTGGGTGGCCTCTTTTCATGTTTTGATAGAAAGAGAGGCACCCTACACTTTGAAAGGCCTCTCTTTCCATGGTCTCTGTATCAAAAAGACGCATGTCAACCATTTATGTCCTCATTATCTTGCCTCCTTTGTGTGCCTTCTTTGATTTAGGGGTCTCCATGAATCAGAATGAGGGATCTTGAAAGGTTTTGAGGGATGGTACTGATCAGGAAGACTTTGAATGGGGTTTCAAATATACAAGGCTGACCCTTTGCAACTGAGTACAATGCTTGATTTCAAGATGAAAAGAGGCAGGGGAAGCAACGAGAGCTTAAGCAATGCCTCTGGGTAGAACAACACAGATGCAAAGGATAGGTTATTTACAAGCATTCGATCTGAATGACTGAGGTAGGCAGAAATAAACTGAATTAGATGCAGGCAATGAAGCTATAGGTCTGGAAAATAAATAAGGCCATTCTATCATGCAAAGACGAGCCTCCTACGACTGTGCAAACTTAGCCAACCAAAACTCGAGTGCAAATTTCTTGTGAAAATTAATATGCAGAGGGGGGGAAACACGAGATACCTGTGTAGTAGACACCTGTCAGAATATTCAATGAAATCTCAGGGTGATATTGTGAAAACTTGGGCCCTTGAACCCACTTCAGTCTCGAGCTTGGTTGCCTTGATGTCACCTGATCAAAATTTGTTAATTTGTGCAGCACACCACTATTGAGCCTTTAAAAAATATAAATCGTTACGAGTCTTGTAAATTCAAGATATGGTAATCATATTTAACTAACTGTTGTCACTGAAAACAAGGGACAAGACATCATTCATGGAAATCATGACTTGAGGTGGAAGTATGATGAACTGGATAGGCGCTACATAATTGCCTAATGAGTAGGCAATGTTTCCAACTCAAAAATATGATTAGATAGGTAAGAAAGGACGATGAAGCATTCTTATGAGGTCATGAGTGAGGAGAGAGGTGTGTCACATTAGCCTGATCATGGGAGGTATCGACCTAGGGACAAATCACGAAAGGGACCAAAAGGAACAAAACATGAGCTAAAAAGGGCTCAAGGATCAAAAATCAAATTGAGGATCAAAACATGAGCTATGACTCAAAAGTTTAGTCATCCAAGGGGTCCCAACAAACATAACTTTAAATGGATGAAAACGTTTTCAATGAAAAAATAAAATCTAAGGCTTGAAAAATATTGAAAACAAACTAAAAGACCCAAGGCAACTTGGTGTGATAACAAAACCAACACGGGGTTTAGGGTTTTGGCTTGGATTCTATCATTAGATTTTTCTCTAAAATGGAGATTGGTGGGACCTTCTTGCGAAGTTAAATGCTCTAGTAAAAAATTAGTATTAGATTTGGGTTGATAAACCTTACTTGTTGATGCAGTAGTCTGTTTAAGGTATCCCCTTGGTTTCAAAAAAATTTCAGGGTCAGATACAGGCTAAGTCTTCTTAATGTCTGGATTCTTTCTGTTACTCTTTCGACTAAATGCCAATTTATTAGTTGCGGAGTCACCAAGTGAAAGATAAAAATTACCCTTATAATGTTTTCAATCTTTGTTCACTATCAAAGAGAAAAACTTACCAATGTCGTTCTCCCAGGGAAAAATAACTTTGTTTCTTCGTTCCCCGACAACGATGCCAAAAATATGTTGTTCCTGAGTTTATACTTAAGGATCAAAGCATAATGTCAGGCATCAAGAAATAAGGGAAGTTTAAATATTTGTTTTTTCTACCTCAGTTATGTGAGAAAAAATCCTTAAATTGAATTAACAGTATAATAGCTCAGAGGTTGTCTTTCGTGTCTGAGTTAAAATTGAAAGTATTGAATGTATTGAGAGAAAAACATAAATTTGTTATACAAAGTAAGGCATTAGTTACATAAGAATCTTACTTTGTTACAGAAGAATAAAATAGATCATATAACCTTAAATGAAACATAAAATATAGCAATCTAATTGACTTACAGGTCTTGTATTTATTAATAGTAAATACAGAGGAAAATTTATTCGCTATTAGATAACTAAATGAAATGAAATCACTAAATTGTGATCAGGCATTCATCAAGGAAATATATAAAAATATGATGAGATGTGGAAAGACAGAACAACACATAACTCAAACTAAACAAAATGTGGAATCTCTGGCCTACATTTGTATTAATCCTCAATGAGGAGAGTTTTCTCAATTACATATGACAAAAATCCATCTCTTTTTCACTCTTTTGAGTATGTATTTATACAAAATATTTCCAACCCTAGTGTTCGACAAAATAGGTATTCCAACAGAGGGTGAACACCTTCAGTAACCACTCACATAACCAGATAAAATATCAACACACCGATGTTTTCACGTGGTAAAACCCCTATAGGGAAACATCCATGGCCCCAGCCAATGCGGCCACTTGGAGAAGTTTATTAATGCAAAGAAAAATATTACAGAGAGATTTTACAAGAGAGTTTCTCACAATTGATCATTGGCAAATGACCCTCCATGCTCTTTAAATAGAGATCATGGACCAATCGGGTGTTAAGCCACAGATCAATGGTCGTTAAGATCGAAGAGAGTATGAACCGTCGGATCACTCTATGTTGGGAACATATCGTGACCATCGGATTTCATAACTAGAAATTCATACTAATGCATACTAAAGAAACACACTATAAAACACACTTTTACCTAATGACACAATAGACCAAGTAGATCTTACTAACTCCTAAGTGTCTAAATATCCTAACATCCCCCCTTAAGAACAACTTGGGATAGGATTGAAGGATTTACAATAGTGACACAATAGGAGAAGGAAGGAGGCATTAGAGCCTATCCCCCCTTAATGACAACTTCTTGAACTCCTAACATAGATCGAATTTTGGAAAAATTCACTTTTGTAAGAGACTTTGTGAAAATGTCTGCAACTTGATCTTTTTTAGGGCAAAAGAGCATTTCAATAACTTGATCATGAATGAGCTTTTTTATGAAGTTCATGTGTAGCTCGATGTGTTTGTTGCATTGATGTTGAACTGGGTCTTTGGCGAGCTTGATGGAACTCTAATTGTCACACCACAGGATGGTCAGATGTAGGTCCTGGAATCCAAAATTTGAAAGGATATGTCGAAGCCACATGGCTTCCTGACTTGCATTTACTGTTGCTCGGTACTCTTCTTCTGCTGAAGAAAGTGAAATAACCTATTGTTTCTTACAGGCCCAAGTGATAGGTCCTGAACCAAGGTTGAAAACATAACCTACAATAAACTTCTGATCATCGGGGTCACTGGCCCAATCTGAATCAGTGAAACCAACCAATAATGGAGTCCCCCCTGAACTGTAATGTATCTCGAAATGAATTGTACCACGAACATAACGAAGTATCCTTTTAGCTTCTTTCCAATGGCTTTCATGGGGTGTTTTCATATATCGGGCAACAATACCAACAACAAAGGAAAGATCAGGACGGGTATGAGTCAAGTATAAGAGGTTACCAACTAACTAATGATACACGGTGGCATCAGTTTCAGGAGAAGTACAAGTGGCAGAAATATTGACTCCAGACTAGAAGGGAGAAGGGGCTGGCTTACAATCTTCCATGTGAAAGTGACGAAGAAGGTCACAAGCATACTTAGACTGGGAAAGAAAAAATCCTAAGTCTGTCATTTCAAATTTCTTCTTAAGGCTGGTTTTCACATGGTTTAAAAGTTTTGAGTCACTACCAGTAAGGATAAGGTCATCAACATAAAGGACAAGGATTATGATATGGCTTCCTACTTTCTTGGTATAGACATTAGGATCATAATGGCATCTAGAGAATCCATTGGCAATAAGAAATCTATCCATTTTGGCATACCAAGCTCGGGGAGCTTGCTTGAGACCATAAAGATATTTCTTGAGGCGAAAAACAAGGCTAGAGTCATTATGGACATAGCCAAGAGGTTGTCATGTAGATTTCTTCTTGCAAATATCCGTGCAAGAAGGCAGATTTAACATCCATCTGATGGACCTCCCATTTATGTGAGGCAGCAAGGGAAAGAACAAGGTGGATGGAATTCATTTTTTCTACAGTGGAAAAGGTTTCATTATAGTCAATTCCTTCAACTTGGGAAAATCCTTTGGAAACTAACCAAGCCTTCTGTCTTTCAACAATTCCATCTAATGCATACTTATTTCTATAGACCCATTTGCATCTAACAAGTTTTATTCCTTTTGGAAGAGGTACAAGATCCCAAGTATCGTTTTCCATTAAAGAACGATACTCTTTATTCATTGTTGTATCCCAATCTGGATGACCTGAAGCTTCTGCAAATGTCTTTGGATCATGAGTTTCTGAAACTTGAGCCAAAAGAGAAGAGGGTCAGTGGAACTATGAACGTGTCTGATGCTGATCTGAAGGATCACTGACAAGATCACCAACTGCTTCTCGTGTTGAACGGACCCATCGAGGAAGCGGTGGAGCTGGTGCTGGTTCAGGTTCAAAGGACTCATCTGGAGGAGGGTGAGTAGGTGGAGGTGGATTTTCATCCTCACTATCATCATCTGAAGAAGAAACTAGATCATAAGAAGGCACAATCGTCGAATTAGGCTCGCAGGCCAAGATATTTTCATCAAATTTAACATCTCTTCTAATAATAATTTCATTACAATGTGATTGAAGAAGTCTGTAACCTTTGACATATTCATAATAACCAACAAATATACACTTCTCACTTTTAGGCTGCAATGCTTTCCTTTTCTCATCATGAATGTGAGCCCATGTTATACTGCCAAATACATGGAAGTGACTTACATTTGGTTTAATTTTAGTCCAAGATTCTTCCGGTGTTATATTTTTAAGAGCCTTTGTGGGAGTGCGATTGACTATGTAATTTGCACAGTTGATTGCTTCTGCCCAATACTTTAGACTTAATCCCTTAGATTGGATCATACAATTAGCCATTTCTTTTAATGTGTGGTTCTTTCTCTCAGCAACACCATTTTGTTGTGGTGTATATGGAACAGTGTGTTGCATTTGGATGCCCTATGTAGTGTAGTAACTTGTAAAATTATTGTTCACATATTCGCTTCCATTATCTATTCTTAACTTTTGAATTTGATGTCCAGATTGCTTTTCTACAAGCGACTTGTAGGCCAAAAATTTTGCTCTTAAGTTTTAAGAAGTAAACCCAAGTACGTCTGGAAAAATCATCAATGAAAGTTAAGAAATACTTTCATCCAGAAAATGAAGGAGAAGAAAGTGGACCACACAAATCACTGTGAACAAGTTGTAAGGGGCCTGAGGTGTGCCAAGAGGCATGTTTTTCAAAATTGTCTTGATGATGTTTGCCGAGAACACAACCGTCACAAACACCATCTCTACATTAAACAAGAGGAAGACTAGTCACCATCTGTTGATTACATAATTGCTGCAATGAGCGATAGTTTAGATGACCAAACCGCTCATGCCAAATTTTTCTCAAGTCATCACTATGAGCAACAAAAACTGATGAGAAATTTGATGACCCAAAGTTGTCAAATTTGTACAACCTGGTAATATCATCAACAATTCTAGTTGCAAGAACATGATTAGGATCATTTAGATCCTTGATTACAACTTGGTGAGGTGAAAACTCTATAGTTTTACCTTCACTTGAATGAGTGATTTGATATACTGATAGAAGGTTACAAGAAATATTTGGAGCACATAATACATCATTGAAATGACCATTTTCTACCTGAACTGTTCCAGATCCTACAACACTAAGAGATCTATCATCACCAACAAATATTTTCTTGGTGTTACATTCATTTAGAGAAGAAAATACGGCTTTATCCTTAGCCATATGATAACATTCTCCTGAATCAATAAGCCACTCATAAGAAGAAGAAGTAGTAGTAGAAGGTGTATTGAAAGAGAAACCAGAAGCAAAAAGTGCATGTCCATGAGAAGAAGAAGAAGAAGAAGAAGAATCAATATTGATGTTGTGCTTCTTCATTGTTGTTTCTAAGGATGCCATATTTTTGAAACATTTGGACTCATCATGACCATCTTTATCACAAAATTTGCAATGTCTGTTAGTATTCTTACTTTTATATTTTGCTCCTTTGTCACCATTAGGAACTGAAGTTGTCTGAGCGGGTTTGGGACCCTTATGTTGTTTGTTGTTGTAGTGAGGATGTTTCTTCTTGGGATACTTGGGTTTATCTTTCTGCTGGGCAACTAAGGCTTTGTTGTAGGTACCTGCAGTGTTGATCACTCCAAGTTGTACAAGCTTATCTTCCTCTCTAATCAAAGAAGCACAAAAGGACTCAAGAGTGGGTTTTTCATAAGCTTTCCCTAGAGGCTCTCTCATGGCATAAAAGGTAGATACAAACACAGAATATGCACTACCTAGCTTTGAAAGAATAAGATATATGCAACGCTCTTCCTCCATTTTTATCTTACATTTTTCACATAAAATTCTGAGTGTTTTAAACTTAGATAGATAGTTTCCAAGGCAAGAAATATCACTTGGACTCAAGGTCAGTATTTGATTTTCTAACTGTTTTTCTCGAATAATATTGAGTTTACCAAACACACATTCAATCGTGTTCCAAGATTCTTCGGGGTCATCAATTCCTTGAAGGTGGTACCTTAAATCAGAAGAGATGGACATTCCTATTAGTCCATGTGCTTCGCCATTCCTATTATCACATTTGGCTTTCTTATCATCATCAGTGGGTGTTGTTTCATTTCCCAAGGTAATCCGGTACAAGCCTTTACTTCTTAATAAATCTTCCATATGGGATTTCGATTGGAAGTAGTTGTTGCTGGTAAGAAAGACATTACTTGTAGAATCCATATTAAATATGTAGATAATGTGGATTTAAAACTAAAAATAATGATCTGGATGGAAAGATCTCGAAAAGTTATGCAGTTTTAAAAAAAAACGGCACTGAAAACAGACTTCCGATGTGAGAGTTATGCTCTTTTTAAAAAAAGGAATAAATGATAACCAAATAACCACGTGATAGTGTAAGCTACTTTATGAAGTGACCCACTTTTATAAAGAGAAGTGGGGATCACTTTTACAATGAAGTTACCTTATAACAAAAAAGTTGCATGCAAAATAAATAACTCTAAAATAAAATATAAAGCTACTTATAGTGATTCACTTTTATACTTGAAGTGAAATGCACTTTACAATTTTTAGCATGAACTTTTTCAAAAAAAGTAACAAAAGAGAGACTTGAACTCAAGACATATTACTTAATAAGACAAGTTTTAACCAAATGGTCTAGAAAAACATATTGTAATGTTCAGAAGGAGGATTGTTGTTGTTGTTGAAGATGGCCTTAGAGAGCATGCTAAAATAAAACTCTTTTCGCACAAGAAAAAAAAAAACACTTCTTGATGACTGTTTGCACTCAATTCATTCATGAGAGGGGGTATATAAATCCCAAGCCACCGAAACGAGATTTTGTGTCCAACGGCTAGAGCCATCGGCGTACCCAATGTGGTAGGCTGGTGGAGGAAGCATCTGTCAATAGGACACATGATAGGTTAGACGAGAGGGGTGAGAGAAAAAAGATAAAAAACACTAGAAAAAGAAATAACATAAAGTAGTTTGACTACTTATAAGCATAAAATTGCTTGAGGTATAACCCATTGACGGGTTCCTTGAGCGAGAGGCCTGCGGGGGAGGCCAGGATGTATGCGCCTTTGGTGAGGCAATGTTGGATGATGTAAGGGCCGTGCCAAAGTGATTCGAATTTGCCATGGCCAAATGTATCATGAGCGATATCATAGGCCAGGACCAGGTCGCCTTCGTGGAAGGATCGAAGGTTGACATGGCGATCAAAGGTACCTTTGGATAATTTTTTAGCTGCCTCGTTGTTCTGTAATGAAGATCGACGATCTTCATCCAGCGACTCCAAGTTCAGCAAGCGCTGCTCCATTGGAGCAGTGTCAGGTAATAGCTCAATTGCGGTGCGAAGGGTGAGAATTTCGCACTCGATGGGAAGAGTTGCCTCGATCCCATGGACTAAATGAAATGGCGTGAAACCTGTAGCGGTTTTTACTACCGTTCGATAATCCCATAGTGTGGAAAACAACATATGATGCCAATTGGTCTGATGTTTATTAACCGTGCGCTGTAACATGGTCTTGAGGACTTTGTTCACTGCCTCGACCTGTCCGTTTGACTGAGGGTAATATGGTGAGGCGAACTCGTGAGAGAATCCTAACCGAGAGGAGAGTTCGACGAAGATCTCATTCTTGAAGTGTTTCCCATGATCGAAAACAAGTTGAAGTGGTACGCCAAAACGAGATATGACGTGGTTAAAGAAGAAGTGCGCTGCAGTGTCAGCGGTGTTGTTGAAAGTGGGCATAGCTTCGGCCCATTTGGTAAAGTAATCAATGGCGACAACAATGTATTTGTGACCATTGCTGGAGGGGGGATTACAAGTCATAAAATCGATGCCCCATTTACAAAAGGGGCCCGCGGTAATGACAGGGTGAAGAAGAGCGGGGGGAGCTCAGGCTTTGTTGGCATAGAGCTGACATTGCTCACATCATTTCACGGCATGAATGAAATCGTGAAACAAAGTAGGCCAAAAGTAACTGGCTCGGATAATCTTCTGAGCCGTGGAGATACCTGAAAGATGCCCCCCACATGCACCACTGTGGCAGTCGTTTAAGACTCTGTCGGCATCGTCAATAGTCAGACAGCGACGAAGAATGGTGTCGACGCCCCGGCGATATAGGATGTCACCGATGAGGAGATAGTGGGGGGCCTGATGGTGAATACGTCGACGATCATCTCGTGATAGGTGATTACCGAACTTTTGAGTTCGTAAGTAGACGAGGAGGTCGCCATACCAAGGATCATCTAAGGCGATGTAAAAGAGATGCTCGTCAGGAAAGTCGGTGTTGACGGGGGGATTGGTGGTGTCAGAGGGAAGGGCCGTGACAAGTTCAGCGAGAACGAGGGCCTTCTTACTCATAGGTGTTGAGAACTCGAGGTCATATTCCTGGAGGATAACGATCCATCGAGCGAATTTTTCGTTAACTTGGCGACGGCTGAGCAAATATTGCATAGAGTTTGAATCTACGATGAACTTCGTGGTGCGAAGCAGAATGTAATGGCGCAGTTTCTGGACTGCGAGGACAACTGCAAGAGCAAGCTTCTCTTCGTGTTTGTACTTCAAGGGTGGTCCTGAGAGGTTCTTACTAACGTAGTAAATGACATGTTCACGATTTTCATCTCCGAGCTGGACAAGGATGTCGGCTACTGATACAGCTGATGCTAATACGTAGAGGATCTAGTCACGATTATAGTCAGGTGCACTAATTAAAGGTGCATTTGAAAGCACTGCTTTGAGATCGTCAAACGACTGTTGGGCATAGTCGTCCCAGTGAAAGGGGATGTCGTGACAGAGTAAGCGAAGGAAACCATGTTCACGTATGGCGTAATCTGGAACAAAGCGTCTGAGGAAGTTCAATTTTCCCTGTAGACTCTGCAGTTGTCATAAATTCTGAGGGGGTGGAATTTCGGTGATGGCTTTGACTTTGAGGGGGTCCATGGTAATACCGCTTTGGGAAACAATAAAACTGAGGAGGCGTCCTGCGGTGACACAAAATACACATTTGAGAGGGTTCAAGCGGATGTTGAACTGAAGACACCGTTGAAAGATGGTTCGTAAATCCTCAAGATGCTGGGTGCATTTCTTGGATCGAGCGGTGAGGTCGTCCAAGTAGGCGAGGATGATTTCAGCCAGATCGTGAAAGATGTATGTCATCGCGCGCTGGAAGGTTGCGCCGGAATTTTTGAGGCCGAAGGGCATGACACGATATGAAAACGTACCCCACGGGGTAATGAATGCGGTTTTATACTGATCGGCTGGGTGAATTTGAATTTGGTTATAGCCAGAGAATCCGTCCATAAAGGAAAGAGCCTCGTGGCCGACGCAGTCATCGATAATTTGATCGATGAAGGGTGTTGGAAAATTGTCTTTTGGACATGCATTATTGAGATCACGAAAGTCGGTGCAAACGCAAATGGTGCCCTGTTTTTTGTCGACGGGTACAGGGTTGGAAACCCATGAAGTGTAAGCGATGGGGTAAATAAATCCGTCCGTACGTAATTTGTCAATTTTGGCTTTGATAGCCGCGGCCTTAGATGGGTGTAGCGGTCGCTATTTCTGGCGAACTGGTGTGATGTCTGGCTAGGTGTCGATACAATGTTCGACAATAGATGGGTCAAGGCCAGGCATCTCTGTGTATGACCAGGCGAAGATATCCATGTATTCTTGGAAGAGGGCTTTATAGGCAGCGATTTCCTGTGGAGTGCAAGCGGCTCCAATAATGATTTCTTCGATGACGCCCTTTTTAACGGAAATGTCGATTTTAATGGTGGGGGAAATGTTAGCCAGATTACCTTCTTCAAACACGTCGGGGGCGGGAATGGGATTGTTGAACCAGTCGATAGGCCCATATGGGATAAAATATTTGGTTTCGACCGCGTATATGGGGTTTTGGTGTGGAGGCATGAGGGCTTCCTGTGGAAGGAAGAGTGCACGATGATGTAGTGCATCCCAGGGAGAGTCTGGGCGTTGTAGCTCTTCCAGTATTTCTTCATCACATTGGAAACGACGGGAATATAATGGATCGTGAGGAGTGATCTTTGTGCCAGTGTGAGTGCCCCCTGTCGGAGAAGCAAGGGGAATGGTGCTAGCCGATGATGAGGGTTCACTCGACATAAACCATATGTTAAAATACTGAGGGGTACCCGTGGTGTTTGGGTGCCGAATGTCCACAGAGGAATGAACAGGAGAGTTGGGGGGATTGCAGGGTAAATCCTCAGAGATGTCATGTAAGAACCATGGAGGCATGGGAAGTGCCTTGGGTTCTGGAGAAATGATATGGAGATCCTCGAGTGACGAAGGAAGGTCAATTACCGCCGCTGCGGGTTGGTGACGCAAGGTCAATTGACGTTGCCTGTATGCGAGGATCATCGGACACCGGTATGTAAAGTGAGTCGATGAATCGCAGAGAGAGCAAGGGCATCTCATACGTTCATTGACTGTAGTGGTGACATAGCGAATGTCAGTGATGTTTGAAGAGGACATAGCAGGGCATGGGTTGTTCTGGAAATTGTGGTGTACAGCAGCTAATGTTTTCCGGAAACGTGGCAGTGCTGGGAAATGATGGGTGTAATGGCCATATCCGGAACAGATAGCACACGCGAATTTAGTCCTCAGCCCTTTACTATTGGTTGGTGTTGTGGTAGTGGGACTAGCAGTAGTGACGGGTGTTGTGGGAGTTTGATTGAGTGGAATAAAATTCCGTAATTTAGGTAGGGATGGGCAATTGTTGGTTTGGTGACCCTCTTTCTCACATAATGCGCAAGGTGGTGGAATGCGTGGAGGAAGTGGAGCTGTGGGCTCCTTCTTCTTTCGCCTGCCCCCGGCTGTAGTAGGGGGGGTAGGGAGTATGGGGGTAGTGGGGGTGAGGACAGGAATCATCATGGGGAGGCCTTCCTGTGGGCGAGGGACCATCTCAGGTGGATTTAAATACCACACTGGGATTGCTAACACCATATTGGGTAGTGTGAGCGTTGCGGCTACCTGGAAAGATTCTATACCGAGTAGAGGGTAAAAGAAGGCAATTTGAGTGAGGGGTCGGGGAACTGTCTTCCAAATGGGATTAGGCCCTTGAGGGGGTGTGGATTCATGGACCAAACGGGTCGACGAGTGCGTAGGAGGCTCCGGCTAGAGTGGTTCTACGACTGTGGAGACGTCAGGAATGACGGAAGCCTCCTGAGGAGGAAGAGTATCCTATGTGTGAGTTCCATTATATGAGACGACGCATACCTGATTAGGGGGAAGGAGTGGTGGTGCTCCATGGTATGTCCCTAACAAGGATGGATCTTTGAAAATCCTAGGTCCCATCTCGATGAGTGGATATGCATATTTGTTGGTGTGAATGAGAGGAAAAATGTTATCGAGATTGGCAGATGGGTTTGGCTCATAATGTGAGACTTGGTCGATGGTCACAATCTTTCCGTTGTGGGGGAACATGATGGTCCTAAAGACTGATGATGCCACTGCCTTCATAGCATACATGTAGCTACGTCCAAACAAGATATTGTAATCGAGTTGAGCATCGATAACTTCAATGTCAATGAGGATAGTATTGCCCCCAAGTTCCACGGGGACATTTTGGAAGAGCCCTTCAGGAGATGATGGTCTTCCGTCATAAGCTAGTAGTGTGATGGCGGAGGGTATGAGTTCCGGGGAACCGAGTTTCTGCCATACTGTTTTGGACATGATGCATGTAGATGCACCTTCATCGATGATACACCGATGGATGGTGATGTTCCGTATTTTTACTGGTACTTGAATAGCGACTGCGGCGGGAAGACGAGGCTCGCAACTATCAAGGTCAAAAGTGATGAGTCAAGTATCGGCCGGGTCGACTACCCCCAAGGCGGAAAGTAGTGATTTCCACTGTGTAGGGAAAGTCTGGAGGACTTCCAGAACTGACATGGCAGTCGAGGATTGTGCTAAGTCATCTACCAAGATGTAGTTATGTGCTGCCCTAGCCTGTGGATTGTGAACATTCCTGCGCAAGGGGATGCGCGAGATACGTAATGGTGGTTCGGCAGAAGGGTGAGGGATCATCAACGGGGGTCCCTTCGGTGTAGGTTTTAGCTCTGAAGAGATAGGAGTAGACTCAGCTGGTGTCGGATACTGACAATTACGTGTTTGCAGAAGAATTTCTTCCTCACTAGTGAGGAGAATTGTTCGCTCTACTGGATTGTTGGGGTTGTGATATTGGTTCACCTGAGGTGGGGGATGCTGCATGTCCTGCTGGGTGTTTATGACACCTTGATGTGGGATAGGATTTTGCAGCACGACAGGAGGGGGTTGTTGCGCGTATTGTTGTTGTGCCTGCTGAGGGGCAGGTTGTGCTGGGGAAGGGGGAATGCTCCAAGAGTCTTTCAATCTTTTGAAATCAACGATCTGGGGGCAATGGTGAGTGTAGTGACCGAACACGCCACAAAGAGCACAAGGGTGGATTGTTTTAACATTATTCCACCCTTGGCGTTTGTTGTTATGGCCCCCTTGGGGGTTTTGGTTCCCTTGGTTCTGGTTGTCCCCAGTGGGTTGATGCTGTGGGGGTTGATTCCCACCTTGACCCAGGTTGTTATTGTTCATGTTCCATCCTTTCTTCTTGGCATTGTTCGAAGGGTGAGTTGGGTTGGCTGTGTTCAACTGTTCGAAATTTTGATATTGTTGAGCAGCCGAAGGTTGAACAAAATTTACCCCCGCATGTGGGTGTGGGGGGGCCATGGGTTGTGGAGGACCGGGAAACAGGAAATATGGGTTTTGTGGTGGCGCCGATACGTAAGGTACATAGGAAGGCTGTGTTCTTTCACTAGTACTATATGCGGATGTTGAGGGAGTACCTCTGTTTGTGGGAACAAGTGGATGTATGGGAGGTGTCGGTGGTGGTCCACTAATGGGTGGAGGTATAGCAATAGGGTATGGCTGTTGATAAGGGGGTGGGGGGTAATAAGGAGTGTCCCCATAAGCCGGCGGGTATTGAGGTGTTCCATACATCGGTGGTGGTTGGGGTTGTGGACCATGGTGTGTGGTGGCACCTATTAGTCCGTCTGCTGAGTGAGACATCCCAGTCTTGTCCTGGCCAAATGGCACAGGTTTTGGAAGATCAGGAAGTACTATGTATAAGTATCCTGACTGTTCATAAATGAGGTCATATTGTTGAGCCTTGCTGATGGCTTCCTCTTCAGATTGTGGGAAGGTGGAAGCTACATCCTTACTAAGGAGAGCGACAAGTGATCTAAGAAACCAGTCAAGACATTGTTGTTTGGTGGTTTCTGCTTTACACAAACAATGTCGCCTACGCCACTCATGAATGTGGTCAGCGATGTGGGTGGCTGAGGTCTATTTGAAGTTAGACAGTAGTTCTAGACCGGTGTCATGGAGGATGGGTAATTGGAAGAAAGTTAAGAATGCTTTGGCCAAGGACTCAAAGGTCGTATGGGACCCTGATTTTTCTTCGACATAACATTTGGCTGATGGGCCAGTAAATGTGCATTGAAATAGTCGCAATTTGACGGAATCATCCATAATGCTATTGGAAGAACACCATAGATGAAATGTCATGACATGGTTGGTGGGGTCATCCCCTGCCTTTCCTTCAAACTTTGGTATGTCTGAAGGAAGTTTGGTTGGCATTGCAGGCCATGTGGCGTCATGCAATATAGGATCATTTGTGAGCTTGGTAAGATCCGGTATGTTGAGAGAGGCCAAATATGGCATCTGTAGTGTGGTGGAAGGATTAGTGCCAGCTATCATGTGTTGCGAACCTGACCCTTGATGGGGACTGGGTGGGTTGGTGCTCCCTCCTTGATAGGAAATGGGTCCCCTGCTTCCGTGCAAAGGTGAGCGAGTGACTGTATGACCTTGGGAAGTGGACCCACGTAAGGTAGAACCAAGCAAAGTTGATCCTAAGATGGTAGCACTCACAGGAGTGTGTGAATGAGGTACCGATGAGCGGGTACGACCAGATACTCCCCCTAAAATAGGAGGAAGGTTGAGAAAGCGTCTTCAGACCAGATACTCCCAGATAATCCCCTATGATGTCAAACTAGTTGTGTGGATGTGTGCACAAAGTGGTGAGAGAAAATAAAGAAATGAGAGTCTTTGCTGTGACTGTCTACACAATATATATCTCAAAGTCAAACTGTAATCAGATGTGTATCATACATAAATGAAAAATAATCATATATGTGGGTAAGAGGGTTTTGTCCGCGTGGGAATCAAAATGAAAGCAAATGCTCGTGTCCTAAAAGACGTAACTTCCTTCCTCTCAAATAGCACTGGACCTTCCAATAGTACTCGACAGTGGGGTCTGAAGTCACCAGAAGAGATACTAGTGAAGGATGAAATAACTGGTTATAATGAGGGGTAGAGGGGGCAATATCCTGAAAGAGCTGGCGATACTTCCCAATAGCCATACAAAATCCAATCAAGGTGCGATTGCAGCCCACAACCGCCACCTGGGTAGATGTCCTAAATTTGGTTACTAGGTACCTCGGTCCAAGTGCGGCATTTAGATTTTCGGCCTAAGAAATGGGTCACGGGCTGGATCTCGTCCAAGAGGTGGGTGCCTCAAGGGGGGACGCACAGAACAACCGGACCTCGGCCTTCGACCCTTCATGGGTATCTCCCTGCCTTATGGTGATTGGAACACTGGACTTGGAGGATTTGAAGTTCCCTATTTGTCAACTTCTATGTTTGAAAATGTGAGAACCAAATAACGGGGAGTTATTTGGATACCTATCCCCAAAATCCTATCTAGACTAAAATTTTCTTTTGGCACCTCCTGTGGAGGAAAACTTAGTGAGTTTTTAGAACGATTTTAGATGAAGTTGTTTTGTGAGGCTGGGGGTGAAAACCAACCTCGTTTGATAAAAAGTGGGAGTGGATAGTCCTATCAAGAAAAGATGGGGTGTTTTCAGAATCCCTTTGGAGGAAACCTACATAGACCTCCACGTTTCGAGAAGAGGCTATGTGAGTGCAAAAGTGACTTTTGTGTGTGAGTGAAAAGTGTACCAAATTTTAGTTTTTTAGATGTCACTTTGCTGCATGTGGACTTCGCTTGGTCCTTACAAAAGTGTGATTACCTAATTAGCTAGATGTCATTGGTACAACCTTGCGGAACTTTAAAAGCCCTAGGAAACTAGCATGTGGACATGTGGTCCGTTACTATCCTTTAACTCCCTATGTGTGAGTTAATCTAGAAAAAGCATGAAACTACCCTAGATTGGACATGTGGGCATGTGTGGGCCCGTTACAAACCTTTAAACTCTCCTAGTTTTTTGACCTAAGAAAGCAGAATTCCAACCACTATCCTACTTTTGTGACATGTGGGCATGTATGGGCCCGTTACAAATTTAAGATATGTTTGAAAAATGAAACTAAGAGGGGTCCCAAAAGGGCCTTTGTCCTCTCCTAAAGGTTTTTTGAAATATTTGTTTAAGGGAGATGAGATCGATTTCACAATCCTTTTCTGGTTCTCAAGATCGCTTGATGGTGCAAGAGAAGAGCATACTCAAGATTGTTACTTCAATTTCTTGTCCCAAATGTGATTTTTAGGTGTGATTAAGTATGATTGTCCAACTTAGATTATGAATCAAAGCAATCCATCCACGTGACAAAAAGAAAATAAGGGAAAATGATTTTTATCCACCTAAGTGCCTATGTTTGTTTGACTATCCCCTTTATAAGTTGAGGGGTCTAAGTGGTGCAGTATTTAGAGCATGCATATCATCATTCTTAAGAAGGAAAATGAATTTCCCCACATCCCAAGACCTTTCAATGTGAAATTTAGTTCATATGCACGGCCTCTAGTGTAGACAGAGGCGCATGTTGCGCCTGCGCGCTTACAGAATTGAGGACTAAAGCGCATGCRCGCAGAAATAAACTGTTGAACAGGCGCATGCGCGCACGATGCGCGTCTGTGGGGTGGAAAACCCGCGCGCTTGAGACAAGAGGCCGAGAAAGAAAATCCGGATGTATTTCTCTTAATTCTCTTGTGAATTGACTGGTTAGCAGGTCGGCTGAGGCCGGTTTGTGTCCCTGCAAATTAATGAAAGAAAAAAGAAAGCAAAATAAACCCAAATGAGGGAGGAATTGATACCTTCTCCTCAGTACGGTCGCCAATCTGTTTGCACTCAATTCGTCACTAGGTGAGCAAATAAAGAGTGCTTACATGCCCATTTGGGTCTTGCTAGGTATGACAGCTGTAGAGGAAAGGGTTAGAGAAAACAAAACAAAACAATAAACAAGAATTAAATTAAAACAAACTAAAACTATGAACATATGGAAAAATAAATAACAAACACAAAAGACCAATATCACCAATGTTTTTAGGCTGATCAATTGATGAAATCCAAAGAACAATGAAGAAAGGGAACTGTGGTTCCTTCTTCCTCCAAAGGAAGGCTCTTGAGGCCCTCACAAACTTGCTCTCCTTACAATAAGAAAATGAGAATGATGGTGAAAGAAATCCAAGAACATTCACTCAATGGAGAGGTGAATGGCTCAATGAAATGGTGCCAAAGGTGTTGTTGTCAAAGAGTGAGTCCTTAACAATCTTAGCAGCATAACAATACATGAAATTCCTTGAGAAAATGATGTTTCTTCATGGCTTTTTATAGCATAGTATTGGGTGATTATGTAACCCCTTTGAAGTGTGAAGAGGGGCTCTTTAGGGCTCAATTAGGTTTTTGACCAGCCTACCATGCGGATTCAGCTCAGATTTGATGGTCAAATCAGGTTGGGAGTTGGTCCATAAGTGGTTGGGAGGCCGACCAATTCAATAAATGTGCCGTTTAGCAGGTGCACGGGTTTTTTCGCTAACAGTCGCGCGTCGTGCATGCATGCGCGCATGGTACATTTATGTAAAGCGCATGTGCACGCGCACCAAACGCCTGTAAAGTGCCCTTCAATTTTTGGTTACTTTGTATAGTTTTTTATCCTTTTGCAATGCTGTGAAATTAATCCTGTGCCATGAATGACTTCATTCTTGTTTTGACGATGCTGAGTTCTTGTCGCCATGTGCGGACGAAATTTCAGTGATAACAATGACAACAAGGGTTAGATCTCGGTTAGCTTACTTGAAAGATGCACCTTTTCCTATCTGTTTCTGATTTTTCGAGATCACATAGGGCGTGGGGAAAATATAATACGCATATCTAAAAGAGTAGCAACCCAGAAATAAAAAATACAAACCGAAATAAAATCAAAATAAAACTTTGCAAAAAATTTTAAAATGCGTATTTAGGCTTTATACCTCTGGATCTAACTGTAATGGTTGTATCTTGGGAAAACAGAAACCTTTTCGAGTGAAATGAAAAATGTTCCTAAATGAAATGAGTGCTCCAGACGCAATGGAATAGTCCTCTCAGCCCAGAAATGTATGAAAATGCCAGAAAATGGAGATGAGGAAACTCGGCTTCACGATCTCGATCTACAACAGGAGCGGGTCTTCAAACAGGATCTGATACCATGTTCGACAACACAGGTATTCCAACAGAGGGTGAACACCTTCAGTAACCACTCACATAACCAGATCAAAGATCAACACACCGATGTTTTCACGTGGTAAAACCCCTACGGGGAAACATCCACAGCCCTAGCCAACGCGGCCACTTGAAGCAGTTTATTAATGCAAAGAAAAAGATTACAGAGAGATTTTACAAGAGAGTTTCTCACAATAGATCATTGGAAAATGACCCTCCATTCTCTTTAAATAAATATCATGGACCAATTGGGTGCTAAGCCAAGGATCAACGGTCGTTAAGATTGAGGAGAGTATGAATCGTCAGATCACTCTATGTCAGGAACATATCATGATCGTCGGATTTCCTAACTACAAATGCATACTAAATAAACACACTATAAAACACACTTTTACCGAATGACACAATAGACCAAGTAGATATTACTAACTCCTAAGTGTCTAAATATTATAACACCTAGGCAGTTGGAATTCTCGTTATTTCTAAAAAGAAACGGGTACAAAATGAAAAACATGGAATGCTTTTCTTATTTCTCCTCTGTCTCTTTCTCGTGCCAACAAAGGTGTTTTATTTTCTTATTTTCCATCTCGGACACAGATAATCTCTAACAATGAGCTGTATACATATTACCTCATTGATTCTTTGAGGTACTCCCTTTTCCTCGCTCAATACATTCGACGCACCTGCCCACAAATTATGCTACTAGTCTGGAGGGTTTTGTCATGTCTTTTGCCTCAAAAATATACAACTTCTTTTCTAATTGTGGTAGTCTGTCTTCCATTCTTTTGTCTTCTGAAGTCATTGACTCTAACTACAGATTAGGCTTTACCATCCATCTATCTATCTGAGTGATGTCAACTTGTTTTAGCTGTGAAATTTTAACTAGAGCTTCTTCTAAGCTTTCTTTGATATCAATTTGATGTTTTACTATGTATATTTGTCCCAGTACTTCAGAATTATCCTCTTTTCCAAGGCCTAATGACTCTTTATTAAGCGAGTGAAAATTTTCTTCATAAGCCTCTTTGATTTCTTTAGCCTTTATTTTACTTTTAGATATGTTGGCTTCCCAGGTCTTCAGTATTATATCACCTTTGATCTGATCTGAAACAGACAACCTGGGAACTACAAACATTCCTTCTCTGGTCGATGATACAAATGCTTCTTGAAAAGTGGTTCTAGCTACAGTGGCCTCTCTCTCTTTGAAACGAATATTATCCAATGATTGGTTCACCACCCAAAAATGATTTTGAATAATTTATACCTTAGTAAAAATGATCTGTTGTGCTATTTCCAATTTCTTTCGCACTTCCAATGCATGAGCTCGAAACACTGCTAGATCCACAACCATGTTATCAGTGGAACTGACTTGGGCCTGTAATTGTTTTACCAACTCATACTGTTGGATGGCCCGTCCTTGTTGGATTTAAGTTGCTAAATTTCTTGTTTGTCGCTATCTCTCCTCTGATCGAAGCCCTTGTTGACCTCACTTTTGACGTCTTCTTCTACAAACATAGTTACCAACTTAATGAGAACTGTGACCTCAAAATGAGAACTCTAGCCCCCAAAACACATATTTTTGCATAAAAAAAATCAAAATCAGGCCCCAAATCAAAAAGTGGTGCTACCGGTAGCACCCTTTTTTTAAACAGGGTCAAAATTACAACATTTTTCAAACATGGCCTTCAAAATTAGATAGTAGCTTAGAAAAACCTTCAAATTGGCACCTAAAAAATCAAGATGTTACAGTTTTTTTTTTCAAAACGTTAAATTTATAGATATTTTGAAATTGTGTTTTTAGCAGTCGGTACCATTAAAACCAAAACCTCAAAATCAACCATCAAATTGAAATCTACTGCTACCGGTAGCACCCATTTTAAATTTGGGGTATTAAAATGACATTTTTTTAAAAGTGGTAATCAAAATCATCGTTATTGCAAACAAAATCATCAAATCAACCCTTAAATGCTTACTTTTAAAATCTTAGTTTATCACTCCAAACACAACATAATACATAATTCCAAATATATTCAAAACCCAAATTTGGAAAAAAAAAAAAAAATCACAAAAAACAACATTTTTTTAAAATATACATTTATTTTTGAAAAAAGAAATAGTAAAAAATCAATTAAAACCTAAAAAAAATGAAAAAAAAAAATGACAAAAACACAAAAAAAACACCAAAAT
>ML779334.1:518513-598584 GCA_009831015.1 Picea engelmannii
TTTTTTTTTTAATTTCTCATTTAAGCTTAGTTTATATAAATTTTTAATTTTTTTGTTTTTTTTTCCACTTTAATATTTTATAAAAAAAAAATTATTTGGTATTTGTATAAATTTACTTTTTAATATTTTTTCTTTCTTTTTAATTTTTTTTATTTTTTATTTTTCTTATTTTTTTTAGTTTTAATTTATCAAAAAAAAAATCAATTATATTCTTTTTCTAAATGTTTAAAAATAGTGTTATTTAACTACAATGATTTTCTATCTATTAAAGTAAAGGTAAAAAAATGTGTTAAAAATGATATTTTCCACTATATTTAAAAAAGTATGGAACCATAAATTAATTAAGGAGACAGAAAATCGTATTTTCAAAAATGTAAATGGTAAAAAATATTTTAAGATTGAAACAAGCATGGAAAAATGACTAAAAACACTGTTGATACAAAAACAATAAAATTAAATGAAAATAAATGAAAAACAAGCATTTAAAAAAAAGTGGAAAGATTATGTATCTGAAAATTTAAAATATCAAAAAGCCACCTAAAAATGGAAGGGGGGTGCTACCGGTAGCACCATTTTTAAAAACAGGGTAAAAAAATTGACCCCCCCCCAAAACGAGAACTCTATAGAGTTCTCGTTAAGTTGGTAACTATGTTTACAATCTTTATTTGGTTTTGTAATTGGTTTATTAGCAGGTCTTTTTGCTTCAGCCATTCTTTTAAAGTTCCAACCGAAAACTGATTGGTTGTTGCATAAGCACCCAATGAACCTACTATTTTTTCAACGAACTCTATCTCTTCTAACGCTTCTCCATCAATTAGTACTCTGTGTCTTTTGACCGCTACACCCGCCGTTTGGTGCGTTTCTCTCTTCACCACAAATTTCCTTTTCTTGCTGAAAAAGAAATCAGAAGGAGGTATCTCTTCCATAGGAATGGGTGTGATATCTTCTATGAATCTTACCTCTGCATCGAGGTTCCCCCTAGTGAAATGTAAAGATGTGATAAACTGAATGGGGCTGCCGATTTTTGTGGGTGACTTTTTTCTGGTCGCGTCTGTATTTGGTTTATCTGGTGTAGACAATGGTCCATCTTCTCCTTTATTTGTTAATATCTCTACTTGATCTTTGGCCCGATTACCTGATACATATGTCACCGAGGTATCTTATTTCTGAGTCGAGACCTCAGTTTTCTCTAAGTTTTCCTAGGTTTCTTGTTTGCTACAACTTACGGCTTCTAGACTTTGGGTCTCTGTTTTTTGTGTAGATGGAGACGTCGAGGCTCCTCTTTGTAAAACTTTAGGGAGGCTACTTCTTCGGTGCCTCTGGAAGTCATATAATTCAATCATTTTTTCAGGTGAAATTTTTTCGAACCCGACCTAAGACCTCCGGATAAGATCTCGCTCCTCGGAAAATCTAGTCTAGAGGAGAATCCTCATGTTCATACCTTTTCAAATTGCAACTGGCCATAAGGTTAGCCACGACCTTCTGCAAGTCGTGCTTCTTGAATTCAATGTTGACCATATTTATTTCTTCTAAGGTCGCAGCCTCCACTTTGGAATGGCCAAAATCCAATAAAGAAAATGCACCAATATGTAAGGGAAAATATGGCTATACCTTTTTCTATACAACTTTGAGCTCTTTTCCAATCTCGTCGAGTACTGTTTGTCATGCGACATCATGGCACACTAGTCGGTTTGGTAAGAATTGCGACAGAGCGTATGGAGGAACTGAACAACCAAAAACCCTCATATAGTAGAAGTGTTCCCCAATGTACCAGTCTGCCACTCTACCTAGGTTAGCCACAATTTTTTCTGAAATTCTAGGAGGTGGGTGACCAAATATAGTAGTGTGCATCAACACCACTACCTAGTTACAAATTTTGTAGAAGAAATATTTCTCCTTGTATTCCCAGAGTTTCGAATCATAAATATGGATTGGTTCTGTGCTATTTGGAGTCTAGCTCCATCCCATCAGTGGGAAAGGCATCATGAAACAGATAGCATCCATAATATAAGATGGCATGAAGAATGAAGTTTATTTCCCTTTGGATTTTAGTGTCTGGTATTCTATAATTTCACTATCCAGACTGTCTGACAATATCTTGGCCCAATCGAAAGAATACCCTTCCACTACTATGTGTATAATGGGTACCCATGGTAGAAATAAATGGGTTGTGTTCTCGTTTCCATAGAGTCTACAGATCATCTTGGCTATATACATGAAATGCGGTTCTAGTGATGAGATTGTGTATATGCCATGAGAGTTGGATTTGAACTTTTTGAGGCGTGAATACCATTCCTTGATCAAGTAAGAAAGACTTTTTCCATATTGATCACACTCCTTCTTGTTAAAATTCACTAGGAAACTAGCATTGTAAATTAAGTTTGGTGTTGGTGATAGCTTGTACATCACTTGTATGTGTTCTGGTCGAAATGACCCCACAACTACATTCTGAGAATTGAATATAGCTCTGGTTGGGATTTCCATGTGCTCTAGTGCCCATCCAATCATATCATTGTAGGGTAAAAGCCTCAACCTTGTTACTACCTTATGTAGCTTTGACTGAGATACAGTCTTGTATTTGATAGATAAGTCTTCATTTTCATTGTCGCGTGAATCGTCTGGGCAGTTTACCAGTTCATACCATATGATGTTGAAAACATGCGTCCAGGTTTTGACTATGTCTATGATCCTAGGCGAGGTGTCAGAGATAACCTCTGATCTTTTTCTTGAAATTTCACCAGTTTCTTTAATTAATTTTTGTGGTGGCATGGTATCAGTTCTCAGAAACCTTTTATTTGTCACAGAAAATGCACAGGACTGAGTGTCTTGCTAAGCAAGTTCTGCCAAAATGCGAATGTAATTAAAAGTGAAAAACCTTTCTTGCCTTAAACGCATCGATTTGCATATACCTTCACTGACAATGTGTTTAATTATTTTAATAAAAATATTTTTGCGTTAAAGAAGGATCTTATTTGAGATCATTTCCCCAGGCTGGCCATTTAATGTCATTAATAGTCAATATTCCATGACTGAAAAAGTATGAATGAAATTTGAAATCACCTGTATCGCAAAAATGGCATAAACTCAACGGTTAGATAAGAATGTTTTATTTTGTTAATAAATCGAGTTTATACTGTTAATTAATTATGTTTAACCTTAATCCATATCAGAATTTTGGGTCCCAGGTTATCTTATTTCAGTTCAAGCTATGATCCCTGACTCGTGAACTGACTCGCAAAATCGCGATTGATTAATTAATATTAAAATGATGTTTAACTTCTTTTTTTAAATAATCGTGATTAATTAAGGGTTTCGCAACTTTGGGTATTGAGATTTAAAGTTTTCGTTCGAGGCAGGATTCTTGAAACACGAAGTTGTGATAAGGTTTAATTATTGTTAATCATTTTTATTTGTTTAATTAAACCGGTTTAACTTAAGCTAATTTAGTGACTTTGTATATCGGGAATTTGGGGTTCTTTACATGTCTGACTGTTAGTATCGTGAAACCTCGAAACCCGACACTTTGAAGGATGTCTTTAGAGATTTGACTTTTTAACGAAAGTGCGGCTCCATAACTTTTAAGGATTTTAAATCGTTGGATTAATAGGAATACTTTACAATGGTGGTATTCAAGTGTGCGTTTATCCTTATTTAAATAAGAATGAAACTTATTTAAGTCTAAAGTTTAGAAAAATATATATGTTTCAACATAGAATATCGGTTATGTGAGATTCTTCGAGGAAGGCCATGAGGTTATTGATTCCCAAGATTTACAAAAACCCATATTTGGTTTGGGGTGGGGGTTCTCTTCCTGTTCGGTTATTGGTCACTTCTTCTTCACTCATTCACTCATTCACTCAAATGATTGTTGTTCACACCTTTCATCATGTTCTCACTCCATTCATTCTTGCACTACTCATCCCATCTTATTCGAGGTTTTCTTGAGGAAGGAAATCAAATTGATGAGAAAATCCATAATCATTGGTTGTATAGGTATTTGGTGTATTTCCAATGAGGAGTTTATGCCTTCATGTATGTGATGCCTCAGCCTATATTTCAGTTAACTCAAAGATGTGAGTCTTGAGAGTCCTAGTAGAGAGATTATTGACCAGAAGCATTGGAGCCCTGGAAGAGATGGACAGCCTGAGGAACTTCATGGCAGAGAAGGGGGTCCATTCTCTTCGTTTGAGAGAACTGGGTAGAAGAGATATGGTGTACTTTGGATTCTTGTGAGTGCTAAAAGGCATAGAAGGGCCTGAGGGATGACTGGCTTGGGAATTTGAGTGACACCCTGGAATCTGTCATTGTGGACTCATAGCCCTATCTCGGGGGTGATATTATTGATGCAATTTGGAACAACATTGTCTATGATTGGGTGGAACTTCTTTGGTCTGCATCCAATTGGTGACTCATTTTATAAAATATAATTTCTCTATGTTATGGTTCTATTTACTTGTGTAGTTTATTCTGTTGTGTGTTTGTTACCTATGAATTTTGTACCCATAGTATGCATGCTTGTTGGTTATTGTTGTGCATGTCGCATGGTTCATTTATTTTATGTGTCTGTATTAATTAGAGATGTATCAGTAAGAGAACGAAGTCCGAGAGTGGGCTTGAAGGTGACGTAGCCTAGCCTGGGGTGGATGGGTACATTACAGATTGGTATTAGAGATACAAGTTGGAACATCTTGTCAGAATGGGTTGGATCCATTAAACAAGATCTTGTGGTTGATATCGAGTTAGGAACTTGAAGTTGTAAATCTCATGAGGAATAGCATTGGAGAGATTGCGTAGAAGCCAGAGTGTAAGAGATCCTTAGTAATGGATTGAAGGATCATGAACGTCCCTTTCGAATTCGGGAACGATCGCCATCGTGGGATCAAGAGATATTTGGACTGTTGGACCAGAGGGAAGGTGAATAGGGGTCATCCGATGGAAGAAAATAAGAGGTTGGGGTAAGAATTAAGTCCCAGTCGTCGGATATGATGAATCGATTGTCAGTCGTCGATCGAAGCCAAGAAAAGAAGGAAGGAATTTGGAAATTCACCGCTTCGATGATCTTCGTAAGTAGGTTAGGCATGAACTATCGAAGGTCAGAGTCACAAATCGCCCTCAACCGTCCGATCTGATGGGAGTCGTAGAGGGATCCCCGTCATTGATCATGGTTATCCGACATGGACTACCTTGATATTTTTCACTTCGGGATTTTTAAACTTTGATGAACTGCTATAACCCAGAGTCCTTAAGCGCTAGAGTCTGAAAGTCATGTCAATCATTATATGGAGTGATGGACTTAAGGATTATTTAGGACCATCATATCTAGCAAGGGTGGAAGGATAGCGAAGATTTATATCTTTGGAACCTTGCCACTCCATATTTCGAGAGTATGGGGGTTGTTTGGAGTGAGAATCCTCGAAGCCTGAAGCCCGAAGTTAATCACAGTTGTTGGTGGTGGGAGGAGTGTGAGTTGCCAATTTATTTTGGTGTTCGACTATCTGGGAGGTAGCATGTGTTGGACTCAAGAAACTTCTGAAGCCCGAAGCTCCGGAGTCCCGGATTTGATTGATGACATGGCTTGTGCCATGTGGCATAGGGGCATGTGGGGACACATGTCACCCGGATTCAATGCCTTTTATATCATGATCTGTCTTTTTTTTAGTAACATGTTCCATAGTTCCACTTTACCTTGGGTGACATCAACGTTTCATGTCAACTCCGGGAGCATGCGACTTCGGGGGTTTCCAAGTTTCTACCGGGGAAAATTGTTGAAGCCTGAAGTCCTGAAGGCATGTAAATCATCTATATATGATTCCTTTGGGACCTTTCTTGAACATTGGATTAAGCATTGGAGGAGCAGGGTAAATACTTTGGCATATTTTCACTCCAGGGGCATTGAGTGGCATGAGATTTGAATGTCATGGATCCTCGGAGCACCGAATTTCTGAATTGGTTGAGAGTCATCTATCTCAATGCTTGATTAAGTCACAATCAACGATTTTTGTTGAAGCCTCCATCGGGGGGCGAGGACATCCATTCGACGGGAGATCAAGTCTCGATTGTCCGAACCTTGTTGGTGGAGTTAGTGAAGACTTCAACGATGTGTAGCTCTGGGAGGAATTGGAAGTTCACAATAGAGAACAGTTGAAGGTCAAAGTCCAGAGGAATTGGTCTCAATATGGGTCTCATGATAAGGTAAAAAGGGTGTCGGAGGTAACCCATCTCTCAGTTATGGGGCTCACACAATCCCCCATGTGAAAGGACACAAAGCGAGGCACTAAGGAAGGACTAAGCATGTGGTTTTGAACCATGGTTGCATGAGACATGGTTTGAAGGAAGTGTCTGTGCAAAATTGAATTCTGTATCGGCTAAAGGATAACAAGGAATTGTTATGTTGTGGATAATTAAGACATATTCTTCATGAATTGAGAAGAAAAAGGACTTGTAGCATTGATTGGAAAATTTCTTTTATATGCATAATTCTAACAAAATGGTGGCTTGCACATTTTGCAGAATTAATGGGTTTAAACGTATTAGTTCATAATGCACATTCAAGAAATGGAAGAAGGTGAGGGAGCCTCCAACCATGATAAAGAGGCCAAAGGTCAGAATACCAGAGTTGGTAATGCAAAGACATAATCCAACAAACAAAAGGCTATAGGGGAGAAATAAACATTGATATAAACTGTAAGAATCCTAAAAATAGAAGTGCAGAGTTACAAAGAAGACAATGAGAGGCTGATGAGAGAACAAAATCAGAAAAAATCTCAAGTGATGCAGAGCTTAAATTAGTTTCATAGGAAAACAAGGAGGGGGTCAAACTCAAAGAAAGAGGAGGAAGGCAGGTATCATGAAAGAAGAGATAACCATAGGAAAGTTGGTTATTCAAGAAGTGCTAGCAGACCTCATAGAAACCACTCACCTCCTTACTCAACAAGAAGGTATTATGAATCTGAAGGCACCATAAGTAGTCTAGAGGTGTCTCATGTTAGGTACGAAAGAAGAAGGCATGAATTGGACAGATTGCAAGGAGAGATGAGGAAGCTTAAGCCACCATCCTTTGATCGTGAAAGAGAAAGGGAAGATTATTTTGAAGCATGGTTGCTTGGACTCGGGAGGTATTTTAAATTGCATAACTACACATCAAACCTAGAAGACAAAATTTCCACATACCATTTACATGGGAAAGTTGCTATGTGGTGGGACCAACTGAAGAAATTTGAGCATATTAATGAGAATAGGATCACTTGGAAGCAGTTCAGTAAGTATTTTCAAAAGGAGTACCTCTCATAACACTTCTATGACAAGAAAATATGGTTGTTGGGGTTGTTAAAGTATGTGTGGTTTATAAAATATGATAAGGTGAAAGTACAAAGGTTCTTGAGTGTACTTCCATCATTTTATAAAGAGAATATTCAATATGATGAACCCAATACTTTGATTGAGACCATTAGGAAGGATAAGTACATGTATGTCCAAGGAAAGGGCATATAATATTTGCATAAGTCTCAAATGATAAGAAGAAGGAGAAGTGTGATCAGAGGAGGAAGGGATTCAAACCTCCTTTCAACAAAAATGAGCCTAATAAAAATAATCAAGACCAATATGTTAAGGATGAATCCAAGAAAGAAGACTCCTTGGGAAAAAGGGGAAGACCATTGTTGTGTTTGTTTCATCACTTGGGTGAGAAAAACAAGGGCACTTACAAGTCTAGTTGAGACTGCTAGACAAGACAAAGGTTAGTGTATGAATTAAAAAATCCAAGCACATGAAATAAACAAACAACTAAGCCAAAAACAACTAAGGAAATAACTAAGGAGATCAAACTAAAATTCATAAGAAACTTTGAACCAAAATCAATCAACCAAATGACCAATGATTATGCCACCAATGGATAACTATATTAGTTGGCAAACACCATAGAGAAAGGAGAACTTATGGATCCCCCCTTCCTCCTTGGGAGGGCTCTTGAGTCGCCTATTTGAGAGATATTCTTACAATGATAAACTAGAAATAAAATGGTGAAGAAATCCAAGCCTATTCCCTTAAGATGTGAGGTGAATAGATTATTGAGATGTTGCTAGAATGATCCAAGAAGAAAAGAGGTTTCTTGAGGGAGGATAGAGGAAGCATAACAATACTATCAGATTCTTAAATTTGTAGTGCACCCATGGCCTCCATTTATAGCATGTCTTTGAGGCAATATCCAACTGGTTCTTAGTGTGGACAAGGGGCCCTTTAGGTCTTTGATCAACCCCCCATTCGGATTCAACTCGGATTTGAGGGTCAAATCAAGTTGGGCGCTGGCTCAAAAGTGGGTGAGGGGCCAAAAAGAACCATAAATGCATCATTCACTAGAGTGCACAGATTTTATCATACACAGTCACTCATATGATGTAATGTGCACTCTACGGGATTCTTTGGCCCGTGCACTGTGTGCGTGCTTCCTTTAGTGTTTCACCGCATGTCAATTTTTTGATCAGTTATATAGTTTTTGCCGCTTGGAAATGCATTTTTGGTGTTGCAGGTGAAATAATAGGTGTTTGGAGATGTTGTATTTCTGTAACCATTTGCATGTGATGTTGCGAAGAAAATTTTAGTGATAACAGATTCCCCCTGATGTGTGAGGTTAGGAGCATATGTATAGTCGAAATACATCAATGTTTCTTCTATTGAGAGTATCATTGTAAGGAGGAGTGCTAAGAGGAACTACAAGAGAGATCCGTTAGAGGGAGAGGGGAAACTATGGGACCCAAACCTTTCTCTAGGTAGAGGAATAATATATATATATAAACGAGGCGGGCATGCCCCATGCTCGTGTCATGTAACTGAAAAATGTAAGACAATAACGAAAGTTGTATGCTAATGTAGATAACTGTAGTGCCCTACGGAGCAGTTTGATAACGACAGATGACAATTATAATGGTGAACATACTCTGAAAATAGGTAAGGACACCTGGAAGAAGTGTCGATGACTCATAGGCATTGATGGCCTAACAATATTTAGAGGTCTTCGGTTAGTATGAAACAACTGCAATAGTCACATAGTAAGACTCACTGTAACATGAGATTTTGTTGAAGTTGAATGTTATGGGGGTCAACGACATCAGAGAGAAATGATGGTTCTCTCTATGTCATCCAAGACTCCTCATTTTAAAGGTAATGAGAGGAAATATAGTGTCTCCCTTCTGGAAATTGTGTTGATGTTGACAGAAAGGGAGACGTGACTCCAAGAAGTAAAGAGATTCATGAAATCCACTACGTAAGATCAGGATATGATAAGGAACATGAACAAAGTCAATATGCAATCAGACTTGAGACTGCCCTTGGCTGGGGGTATGTTTAAAGGGTGATTGGCAGCAACCATGAAACTGTATCTAGTGTCAGGGGGATGACTAGACATGGGGTTAAACTGTGCCAGAGGCATGACAAAGTGGACAAACTCAGAGATCAGGGGTACATGTACTGTAGGATACTCGGGGATTATGGATGATGTCAATATGAGTAGAGGATAGTGAATGGCCCAACCAAGGGCGATATGGGTTTCTTTTTCGGAAAAAGAAGTTCGTCAAGGGTGTCAACAAAAAGATAAGTAAATGTTGGAAATAAAGGATATTTTACAATTACCATATGAATAAAGAATAATTTGGAATGAGTGTATAGATACAAAAATGGGTGCCCCAGTGCAAGATGGCTTGGCCTGTGAGGGCACAATTTGTGCGGAAAAAAGGTGGAGGGTGGGGGCCCCATAGGTGGGTTTCTGTATTAGGTAAATGAAATGGAGGGAAATATGCATATGGGAAAACTGATTGTGAATGTTATGGAGTTTTTAATGATACCGCACAAGTGTAGTCAAGATAGAACCATGATTACATAACCGAGGAGTCCATTGGGAAAGCTAGAAAAATGAGGAGAAGGAGTATGTGGCTAATTCTCGGAAATGTCTAAGACTATCAGGACTCCCATCCCTAAGAGGTGAAAGAAGCATGAGTGCCAAAGTGTCAAAGGGGACTATGAATGGGACAACTCATGTGGGGGAGAGTGCTACTGGATGATAGTACCAAAATGCAGCGGAGGTGACAATATTGCGGAGTCGGATGTGAGTATCCTATAGGAAAATGTTGGAGGGTGTGACTGGGAGATGCAATTGATATTCAGAGGGAATGATTACATGCCAGTGTGGATCATATACATGAAGGGGATACGCTAGGTTGTGATCACCAAGTACCTGCACACATGAAAACTAAATACCCGACGTGAACAATATCTGAAGACAAATATCATATAACAATTATTTGATAATTTTGAACATGAGCATGTGTACCTGGACATGAAGTGAGAAACATGTTCACCTAGGGCCGAGTGTATATGGTTACCCAAGGAATGTGACTGTGTAGGCTTCGGGAACTTGATAATGTGGTTGAAGACGGATCGAAAAACAAAGACTCTAAGCTCCAATAACTGAGTGTGGAATTTTTGCAAAAGGGACTATCAGATTTGATGATCTAGGTGCATGACCATCACATGCTCCTTAGGTAGAGGTTAGCGGGAGGTTAGATGATTTCTGAAGTCGGTTGGAGGTGGTACTATAGGGTGTTCCAGAGGGCATGTGGTCCCACATCTAGGATGAGAGAGTCCTAGAGTAGTGTCTGGGTGGCCCTACAGAGTTGCAAACCTTAATCCATAGAGAAGTTGTAGTGGGGGTGGCGATGATTGGGCAAATTCCCCCTAATCCCGGAGGACCCCCAGATGATGGGGAACCTCCTACAAATAGAGGGCCTGGTGGTGGCACTCTAGGGGAATCATGAGTGTTTTTTGTATATTTTTGTATTTATATAGGCCTGTGAGCCCATTTTGTATAGGGTAGTTGTTGCGGCTACCTGAAAATATTGTACTCCTAGTGGGGGGTAGAAGAAGGGGATCTGAGTAATTTATTGGGGGATTGTTTCCCAAACCAGGATTTTTCCTTGGGGAAGAGTGAAATTGGGGACAAGTGGTGTTGTATGGTTCTCAGGTAATTCCTTAGGTACAATTTATTCAATTGGTGGAACAAAGAGGGGTGGAGAAGCCTCAATGGGAGGAATGGTATCTCTAGTTTCAATTCCATTAGAATATATGGAACACACTTGTGTTGAGGGGTGTATGAACAATGGTGCTCCATGGTATGCCCCCAAAAAATATGGGTCTTTCAAAATTCTAGGGCCCATATCCATGAGTGGATATGCATCAGAACTAGTGTGAACAAGAGGTGAGATGTTATCGATGTTGGAGGAGTGGTTAGGATCGTAATGTGAAACTTGATCGATGGTGATGATTTTCCCATTGTGGGGAAACATCATCGTTTGAAACACGAAAGAGGCCATTGCTTTCATAGCGTACATGTATCTACATCCTAAAAATATGTTATAATCAAAGCGCGACACCGATAACCTCAATGTCGATAAGGATGGTCTTTCCCTCGAGTTCGATGGGGACATTTTTAAAGAGCCCTTCGGGGGACGATGATCAACCATAATAAGCTCTCAAAGTAATGGCAGATGGTATTAGCTCGGGGGAGCCAAGTTTCTTCTATACAATTTTAGACATAATGCATGTGGATGAACCTTCATCAGTGATACACTGATGAACCCTGATGTTCTAAATATTGATTGGTATCTGGAAAGCTACCAAAGCAGGGAGATGAGGTTCCCCACAATATAGATCAAATGTGATGAGTATAGTATCAGTTGGGTCGATTGACCCCAATGTGGAAAGCAAGGATTTCCATTGAGTTGGACAGGTTTGAAGGACCTCCAATACTAACATGGTTGCAGGGGACTGTGCCAAGTCATCAACCAGACTATAATTATGTGTCACCCTAGCCTGAGGTTTTTTGACATTTCGTCGTAACGAGATGCGGTGGATACGAATGGAGGTTTCAGTTTTAGGGTGTGGAATCATCAAGGGTTGTTTGGATTTAGCTGGAGCTTCTTCCGAAATGGTGAGAGTAGATTTAGGGGGCCCTCTGTATTGACGACTATGCATTTGCAGAAGAATTTATTCTTTGCTAATGAGGAGGATATTGCGATCCATTGGGTTTTGAGGGTTTTGATATTGTCCCATTTTTTGTGGGGCAGGATGTATCTCTTGTTGGGTATTCATCACAACTTGGTGTGGAATAGGTTTTTTCAACACAGTTGTGGGGGGTTGTTGAAAATACTGTTGTGGGGCCTTCTGAGGGGCAGGTAGCACTGGAGGACATGGCATGTTTATGGAATCTTTCATCTGTTTGAATTCAGAAATTTGGGGGAAATGGTGAGTATAATGACCATGCTCACTACAAAGAGTGCAAGGGAAGTTTTTCCATAGGTTATTGTTGTTGTTCCTCCCTTGGTGTTTGTTGTTATTGTAATTCCCTTGGGGGTTCTGGTTACCCTGGTTCTAGTTTCCCCCAACAGGTTGGTTTTGTTGGGGGTCATTTCCCCATAGTTCCGGGTTATTATTGTTTTGGTTTTTCCCTTTCTTCTTGGCATTATTCGACTAATGGGTAAAATTTTCCATATTTAGTTGTTCAAATTTTTGAAATTGTTGAATGGGAGAGGGCTGAAAAAAGTTAACATTGGCATGTGGTTGTCCTTGTGGAGGAGCAACCAGCTATGGAGGACCAATCTATATGGTCACCAATCTATTTTGTTTGTTTCATCATTTGGGTGAGAAAAACAAGGGCACTTACAAGTCTAGTTGGGCCTACTAGACAAGACAGAGGTTAGTGTATGAATTAAACAATCCAAGCACATGAAATAAACAAACAACTAAGATAGAAACAACTAAGGAAATAACTAATGAAATAAAACCAAAATGCATAAGAAACTTTGAACCAAAATCAATCAACCAAATGACCAATGATTATGCCACTAATGGATAACTATATTAGTTGGCAAACATCGTAGAGAAAGGAGGACTTATGGATCCCCTATTCCTCCTTGGGAGGGCTCTTGAGTCCCCTATTTGAGAGCTCTTCTTACAACGATAAAATAGAAAGCAAATGGTGAATAAATACAAGCCTATTCCCTGAAGAGGTGAGGTGAATATCTTATTGAGATGTTTCTAGAATGATCTAAGAAGAAAAGATGTTTCTTGAGGGAGGATAGAGGCAACATAACAATACTATGAGATTCTTAAATTCTTAGTGCACCTATGGCCTCCATTTATAGCATGTCTTTGAGGCAATATCCAATTGGTTCTTAGTGTGGACAAGGGGCCCTTTAGGGCACGCTAAGGTCTTTGACCAATCCCCCATTCGGATTCAAATCAGATTTGAGGGTCAAATCAAGTTGGGAGCTGGTCCAGAAGTGGATGAGGGGCTGACAAGAACCATAAATGCATCATTCATGGGAGTGTGTGGATTTTCTTGTACATATTAGTGCATATGGCACATTGTGCACTCTATGGGCTTCTTTGGCTCATGCATTTTTCACGCGCTTCCTTTAGTGTTTCAACACATGCCAATTTTTTAAAATGTTGTATAGTGTTTTCCCCTTGGAAATGCATTTTTGGTGTTGCAGGTGAACTAATAGGTGTCTGGACATGTTGTATTTCTGTCACCATTTTCATGTGATGTTGCATATGAAATTTCAGTGATAACAACCACCAATCCCATGTTGGGGATGCAAAGAAGATCACCTGTGTTGGGCCCTTCATTTTTGGGTTAAAGTTGTGCAAGGAGGACTATAGTCCCAGTTTTGGTCAAACACGAGTTGCACAAGATACAAAAGAGTTGGACAGTGGAGCAAGAAAAGAAACAGAAAACAATTGCGAAAAGGGACAATGCAATTCCATCAAGGAAAAAGCAGTTACAACAAAACAAGAACAAGAAATCATGTGGAGCCCAAAGCTAGAAGATCCCACTCAGCCTATATATGAGATGCATATTATTGTAAAAGGGTTGGATGTTATTGTGGGGTATGGTTGAGTGTAGTTTCTTGTCTGTAGGGTTTTGTCATAGATGATATAGAGGGCACATACAAATTAAAGGTTCTGTGAATGTAATTTGTGTACATTTTTGGGGAAAAGGGTAGATAGATCTCTATGACATGAGTCCAGAGATAGAAGCTTGTAACAAAGTATTTATTTGTATATCTAAGATTGTATCCGAGAAGATCTCTTGATAATGTATATAGAAGGATCTTGAATTTTGAAATTACTGTGTCTTTTGTGTATATATTTATGAATTGTCTCCTTACATTACTTTTTTACGGTTGATAAGATCAATGTGTTGTCTCTGTTTACGAATGATATCAAAACTTGATTGTCTTTATTTCCAATATGAATGTATTAAGATCTATTTTGTGGTTAGTCTATCTTGCGCAAGATCATGGTGAATCTTGAGGATTCTAGAACCCACCTAGGTATTCTCTTTTCCCTTCCCTATATTCATGTCTTGGTTGTGCTTCGAGTGAGACTTATTCTCTTTGGAGGAGATGAAAATGCCAACGCTCTAGACTACTCAGTGCCTTTTTTTAGTAACCTGAGAAGGAACCTGGTCTGATCAATTCCACGCCAACAAAATGGTTTCGTTTTCGAGACCTGCATTAAAAGGGAACTTGTAGGGAGAATGATTCTATGGATTCACAGATCCGATATTCACAAATGGTGGGAGAGAAATTGTGACACCTTCATATGGAAAGAAGCAGAGCTGAGAGGAAAAACTGTAAAAGATATATGGGAGTTTGTCCTTTGCTTAGAAATATCGAGCGACTAGGATGAGATATTCTGGGTTATGTTCCCAGAAGAACTTTTCCATTGGTTAGATAGGCTCAAAGAAAATCAATAATTCCAAGAAGGAGTCAAGAAGACCTGCTCTTAGGATACAGAAAATATCGCAACACTTCATCGACTATATCGTCCAGTGATGTGAGCGATTGATTTATGGGTCGATACCACATTAGAAGGATACATTATCGAGTTTGTAGTTGAGAATCACCAATATTTTTCATGAGCGGAAACAAATTTCAAGAAAGAAGCAAGGGGAAGACTGTTGAGAGAAATTCCCCTGTGGATTAAGGTTCCCTTGATGGAGGAAGGGTTTCCAACTATGTCCCCGACTGAGATGGCAGCATAAACACCCTCACTTGGGGTGGGGTGAGTTTGGGGTGGAGTCATGGCCTAAGAGAGGGTTCCTTGAAAAACTAGGGAGCAACAAGAAATGGATTGAAGAGATGAGCGAAACTTGAAAAGAGCCTCCATAGTTGAGAAGTGGTGGCGTGATAAGATAAAGAAAGAAGTAAAACAGTCTGAGAAGTTGCGAAAATAAGTTGGACTAGGATAAGTAGAGGAAGGACATATGGAAGATTTGCGAAAGATGACAAGACGAGAAAGATTGGCCAGTCAAATATTAAGTGAGAGAGAAGTGCAGAGAGAAAGAAGTCCCCAGGAGGGTGGATAAGGAGAAGAAGGTGTAGAAGAAAGGGAAAATGAATCTAGTATGGATCTTTAAGAAGAAAGAGAATATTCAGCCTTGATGCCAGGAAATTGTAATTTTTAAACCTGTGAAGTAAAGCAATGCATATAGATTCTTAAGAAAAAAAATAAAATAATCAATGGCTCATTCACATAGTACACAAAGATTTATACCGGAAACCCTCAACCGAGAAAACCTTTCTTATATTCATTATATAAAATTTCACCATTCACTTTACAATATATAAAATGTTTTTAGGTATTCTGTAGATACCAAAACCCTAATCCCTAAAACCGAGATTATTTTTAGTAAACTGCTAAAAATAGCAAAAACCGCCCAAAAAACAATTTCGGGGTGTTGTGCGTAACCAAGGGGGGGGCATACCTACCCCCCCTAGGACCCCCCTAGAAAAGTGCCTGGTGCACATGACACAAACAAATCACTACTACGAGGGATCGTCAAACGCAGTTGTCGAATCTGATGCGCCCACACACACACATGCAAAGAATATAACACATACCCAACATTCTCCCACTAGTTGTTTTCTTTTCATTAAGGGGTCCCAATATTACATAGTCAACAATCCAGGGCATAAATTCCCATTGTTACTCTACACCAGGAGAAATTTTATGTTCTTACATAGTTTGTCAATGAATCTGCAACATTCTTCAAAGTGTCAACCTTTTCCAGCAACACCTTCTTTTCCTCAACCATGTCTCTCACAGAGTGATATTGAACATCAATATGATTTGTCTTCGAATGATAAGCTGGGTTCTTTTCCAGGAATATTTCACTTTGACTGTCACAATCTAATCTCACTGCTTATTGTTCCAACCCAATACCTAAACACAATATTTGTAACCATACTGCTTCCTTGCTTGAATGAGTGGGTTCCATGTATTTAGCTTTTGTAGTCGAGAGTGCCACTACAACCTGTCTTTTTCTCATCCAACTAATTTCTCCTCCAAATAGGTTAAACACATACGCACTTGTAGATATTTTGAGATCTAGATCTCTAGCCCAGTCTGAATCAACAAATCCATGTATGTCTACCACTCTATCCAATCCTGGTCTTCCTTGGTAGCACAATCCATAATTGGTAGTGCCACACAGATATCTGAAGACCCTCTTTACTGTTGTCCAATGCTCCTTCCCTTCTTTTGACATATACCTTCTCAAAACTCCCACTGCATGTGAAATGCATGGTCTAGTATAGACCATTGCATACATCAAATTGCCAACTACATTGGCATACAAAACATGGGACATGTCCTCTTCTTTTTCCTATGTCTTGGGACACTGATATGTAGATAACTTTACACCTATAGGAATAGGAACCTTGACCGATTTACTTCCATGCATATTAAACCTATGCAATATCGTCTCAACATATTTTCTCTGATTCAACCATAGTTTCTTGTTTGCATGATCTCTTTTAATCTCCATTCCCAGAATGAAGTTAGCAGCACCAAGATCCTTCATGTCAAATTTGGAGGATAGATGTGATTTCACCTCCTTGATAACATCCATGTTATTCCTACCAACAACATGTGATCAACATACAACACTACATAAATGAAGTGATTACCAACCTACCTAGAATATACATAGTGATCATCCTTCCTTCTTACAAATCCCAATCCAAGGATGTATGTGTCAAACTTTTGGTACCACATCCTAGGTGATTGCTTCAGACCATATAGTGACTTGTTTAGCTTACAGACCAGCTCTTTCTTTCCCTTCACTACAAAGCCTTCTGGCTACTTCATGTATATTTCTTCTTCCAGATCCCCATGTAGGAATGTTGTCTTCACATCCATATGTTCCACTTCAAGATCAAAATAAGAAACAATAGATAAAAAAAATCTAATATAATTTAACTTAGCAACAGGAGAAAAAATATCACAAAAGTCAATTCCCTCTACCTGGGAATAACCTTTTTCTACTAATTGAGCTTTGTATTCTCCACTTTACCTTGTGCATTAAACTTCTTCTTGAACAACCATTTGCTACCAACTAATTTTCTTCCAGCTGGCAATTCAATTATATCCCATGCCTCATCCTTATCCAAGGCATCCATTTCTTCAACCATGGCCTTCTTCCATAGTTTACTATCCTCTTAATTCATTGCTTCCTTGATAGTTCTCGGATCATCATCAGTAATAGATAAAGAAAAATTGGAACAAAAATCAGGTGGACTATACCTTTATGGTTGCCTTCTATCTCTCACTGATCTCCTCAATACTGGGTTATGAGGTTCTTCTTCTTCTTATTATGCTTCCTCTTCTTCAGATGATTTAGATTTTGCATCATCCAACTCAAGCTCTATTTTATCAGGTTCATCTTGCATTAGTAGGAATTCCTGTTTGGACACATCTTTTACCTCTCTGAAAACAACATCTCGACTGTAAACAATTCTCTTGGTTTCTGGGTTCCAAAGCTTATAACCTTTCACACCATCTTTATAACCAATAAAGATACACTTTTCAGCCTTTTTATCCAGCTTACTTATATTTTCCTTTGGAACATGTACATAAGCATCACAACCAAACACTCTAGGATGTTGAAGAGAGGGTTTCTTTCTAGACCATACCTCGTGTGGATTTTTATCATCCAACGCTAATGAAGGTGATCGATTGACTAGGTAACATGTTGTACCCACTTCCTCTGCCCATAATTCTTGTCCTAAACCGACAACGTTGAGCATGCTCCTTGATTTTTCCATCAATGTCTTGGTCATCCTTTCTGCAACTCCATTCTGTTGAGGAGTGTATGGAGTAGTCTTCTTCCTTTCTATACCACACTTCTTACAAAATTCTTTGAATTCATTTCTGCAGAATTATCCACCATTATCTGTTCTCAATACCTTTATTTTCTCTTCTGTCTGATTTTCTACCAGAGCCTTAAACTCTTTAAATTTATCAAATACCTCAGATTTATTTCTAAGAAAATAAATCCATGTGTTCCTTGAAAAATTATTTATGAATGAAACATAATACACAAATTTACCTAGGGATGGAACAGGAACAAGTCTAAACACATCACTGTGTATCAACTCTAAGATCCCCTTTTCTCTTTTAGCACCAGATGGGAATCTTACTCGATTTTTCTTACCATATATTCAATGTTCACAAAAATCAAAATCCAGAGTGTAAGTAGACATACCTTCAACCATACCTTTACCGTGTAGTGTTTGTAGGCTCTTTTCTCCAATATTCCCCAGTCTTTGATGCCACAACATGGTCTTCTTTTCTGGGATAGTATTGGTCTTGTATCCTTCATTTCTTTGCTCAGGGAAAACATAACTATTACACCCATTAGTATAATTTCTTCCCAACAACTTGTACATAGTTCCACACTAAACTCCCCTCATCAACACCATTTCTCCTCGTACCATCTTGCAAGTGCCCTTTCCAAATACAATATCCACTCCTGCATCTTCCATCTTGCTTACAAATATTAAGCTCCTGGCTAGTTTTGGAATGTGAAAAACCCCAGGAAGAGTTCTAATCCTTTCGTCTTTTAGAAGCAACTTAACTCTTCCACGTCCCAAGATTTTTGTTGTCGAGTCATCTCCTAGGAATGCATAACCACCATCATATTTTTCATATTTAGAGAACCACTCCCTGTGAGGAGTCATATGGTATGACGCACCTGAGTCGATCAACCATACATCATATTCTTCATGTGTACTTGTAGATTCTAGGTAAAAATCACCTCCTTCTTCAGTGAAGGTTTTTTCCTCTGTTAAAGAGGTACTATCAGATCCCTTTGGTTTTTCAACCTTCTTAGACTTGCAATCTGTCTTATAATGCCTTGTTTTACCACACTTCCAACATTTCCTCAAATATTTTCATGGAGACTTAGATCTACCTGTAGATTTAGATCTCCACCTAGAAGGCTTACTAGGGTTCATGTCTTGGGTACGCCCTCTTACAAATAAAGGATCTGTGCTGTGACCATCCATGCTTTTTCACCTCATCTCTTCAGATAACAAGGATGCAACTACATCCTCATACTTCAATGTAGATTGAGTGGTACTACCTATTGCTACAACCAGATTATCCCAAGAGTCTGGAAAAGAACAAAACAAAGTAATACACTTATCTTCCTCTACAATCGTAATATTAACAGAGCCAAGTTGACTTACCAGATTATTAAAGGAATTTATATGTTCTGTCACAAAACCTCCATCTTCGATCCTAAGATGATATAACTTCTTTTGAAGAAACAACTTGTTTACCAGGGACTTTGATTGATACAAATTCCCCAACTTATCCTATAGTTCCTTGGTTGTATATTCTCTTGAGACATTCAACAACACCGAATCTTCCAGGTAAAGTAAAATAGTACTCCTTTCTCTCCTGTCCAACTTCTCCCAATCTTCCTTCGACATACCAGTAGGTGGTGTACTAGTATTTTGTGAACTAGTAGGTTGTGTACTAGTTTTCTGTGTGCCAGTAGGCTGAGTACCAGTTGGCTATGTACCAGGATCCACAGTGATCGATTGTTCTTTGTCTACAAGAAGGTCCTCCATCTTCAGCTTCCATAAATCAAAGTTTTTACCGTTGAACTTCTCTATCTCGATTCTAGAAGAAATCACCATTCTTCTTTTTGCACTCAAATCACCACTGCAAAATCTCCCACTAAACCAAGGTTTATCACAAAACCAAGATAAACTTGATCTATCAAAAACGAGCCAAACCCTCAACAACAAAGGCATCCCTCTAAAGCCAAAAACGAGCTCTGATACCACATGTAAGTTTTAAACCTGTGAAGTAAAGCAATGCATATAGATTCTTAAGAAAAACAAAATTTAATCAATGGCTCATTCACATAGTACACAGAGATTTATACTGGAAACCCTCAATCGGGAAAACCTTTCTTATATTCATTATATAAAATTTCACCATTCACTATACAATATATACAATTTTTTTAGGTATTCCGTAGATACCAAAACCCTAATCCCTAAAACCAGGATTCTTTTTAGTAAACCGCTAAAAATAGAAAAAAATGCCCAAAAAACAATTTCAGGGCATTGCACGTAACCATGGGGGGGAAAACCTACCCCGCCCCCCTAGGACCCCCTTAGGAAAGCACCCGGTGCACATGAAAAAAAAAATCACTACAATGAGGGATCGTCATACGCATTTGTCGAATCTGATGCGCCCACACACACACATGCAAAGAATATAACACATACCCAACACAAATATCAGGAATTTGACTGAAGAGACCACTATAGAGGATGATATTGAGACCCCCCAGATCAAAGAAATCTACCCCGAAGCCAGTGGTACCATCCCCGAATCACCCTTACCCCAAGTGTCTTTTATACAAGTGGGAAATTATATACTACCTTCTTATGATATTCATGTTCCATTACAGTCAATTAGTCAGTCATGACCAGGAAATGTGAATACTGGAGGATATTAGGATCCCCTGGTAGATCGCAACCATGACTATTAGGTTTTATCTTGGTAGGAGAAGTAAGATTAGAAATGGTTGGTAACGCAAGAGGTTCGAATGCTCGATACCCAGAATTCTAGGGTAAGGGAGATGAGGATGTTGAGCAACATTGGTTCTTATGTGAAGAAATCTGGAGGTCCAGAGGGACTCTAGATGCAAATAAATTGGTTGAGTTCTAGACTAACTTGAGAGGCCATTCTCTCAAATGGTACATGAATTCCATTGAGCTAGGAGTACCAGGAGTGAAAGGTCAAGAATTCACACTTGACCAGGTACGAGCAAAGTTCATAGCGGAGTTTAAGCTACCTCAGTCAGAACAACAAGCTCTGTCTGAGTTGCATGAAATTCAACAGAGGAAAGGTGAATCATCTTGGGAGTATAGCCAAAATTTTAAAGATGTTATATGGAGGTTAGTGCATCCAATTTATGAAGAACATCAAAGAGAATGGTATATCCAGGGATTTCTACCTCTGACATGGATTTCGCTAACGCAACAATGAATAGCTACTCTAATAGATGCCTTGGAACAATCAATGAATATTGAAGCCATGGAAGGATATATGAGGAGCCTGAGGGTGACCAGACCCCCAAAAGATGCAAATTTGGTGCAACTACAAGGGCATATATCAACGCTTACAGAGAAGATTCAAGAATTTATGATACCTAGGACAGGACGACCACAAGTTCAATGTACTAGATGTTTCATAGAAGGACATATAGTGAATGAATGTCCACGAATGAGGGGAATGGAACCTCCTCATAATCCAATGGGACCCTCATTAGGACCCACGGGATGAGTTTCACAAGTATCTCTGAATTTACCATTCCATACCCCAACCCCATACCATGATTTTCCAGGTACTTAAGCAGCACCATGAGTTGAGTATTGTGATATTTTTCAAATCCATGGTCATGGGCCAAGATAATGGCCCATTATTTAGAGGTATTCAACAGTACCGAATAGTGTGCATTGTTATTTTTGCGCATCTACCACACATGCTACCAATCAGTGTAGAGAATTGGATGCACTTGAAGACAGACTAGATCGTATATCATTTAAGGTGAATGAAACCCCTCAAGGACCAGGAAGAGGTCAAGGAGCTGGAGCTGGAGAAGACTTTAGAGGACGAAGAACTGAGGGAAGAGGACCAAGTATATGCTTCAATTGTGATGAGTAGGGCCACATTGCTAGAGACTTTCCTCACCCAAGGCGGCCATGGTGCTCTCACTACAAAACCAATGGGCATGCAACTGAAGACTACCCAGAACTAATTGCAAAATGGGAAGATCAGGTACATCAATGAGGAACTAATATTATTAGTTCATAGATAAAGAGAGTTATTAGAGGATAAAATCCCAACCTTAACATCGTTACTTGAGGAGGGGAAAATATTGGTGCAGATGCTGATAATTTACCTCAGATCTAGAAATCAACTCCTAAGGAGGACATGTATGATCCTCTGAAACAAAAGTTTTTCTTTAAAAATTCCATATAATCATTTCAGAATATCCATGGTCCTGATATACAAGAGAAACCCCCTCATCCTATTTTTTACAGTAAGATCACACAAGTCCCTGCTTCACCCCCTACACCTAGAAACCATGTAGTCCCAATGAGACAACTTGAGCAACCACAAAATGTAGTTGACCTTTGGTTTCAGTTATTTTGTGATATTCTTGGGAATGACCAGTTCACGAAAAAGTTGTGCAATGCACTATACCTTGTCCTAGGAACTGAAGAATATCTAGAAACGCAAATAAGGACTAATATTCATGAGAATAATACTCATAGGATGCACAGAAGGAAAGTACAGACTGGAAAAGAATTTAGGTTAGTATCCTAACTAGATGAGTTTGAGATTAAGGATGTTATGTTAAATCTAGGATCTTATGTTAATATACTACCTAAAAATACTTGGGAAGCTTTAGGAAAACCCCATTTGACATATTCCCCAATCCAGCTAAGAATGGTCAATCAATATTGTATTTTTCCAATAGGAATACTGGAGAATCGAGAAATAGATGTTGCAGGAGTGAAGACTATAGCTGATTTTGAGGTGATTGAAATCATGGGGGATAAAGACCCTTATCCTGCACTACATGGTATTGATTGGTCTTACAAAAACTATGCGGTGATTTATCTAAATAAAGACACTATGAAATTTGAGGCATATAGAATAAAAGTCATTCAACCCTTGGATCCATATGTAGGCCCTTGCTACACGAAGCCAACGAACAAAAATATGGAAGGAGAAGACTTGGATCAGTTGTACACTATAGCAACGAGAGAAGACTACATAAATCCTACTGTTGATGGATCAGTGATTTGGAGGAGCATACAATCAGCAGAGGAAGATTCATAATTGGCATTTGACAGTTGGAAACAAGGTTCATATGAAAGGTTTTCAAGGAGATGCGCAATTGTCAGAGAAATTAGATGGGTTGGAACCGAGGTCAGAGAACACCCGATATATGACGGTACCTTAGAAATTGACATTTTTCTGGTCAACATGGAAGAAACGATAGTGGAGGATTAAAGGATCTGAGTGTTGGATTTATCCCTATAAGAAACCCCTGCTAGATGGTGGACCAATCACAAAGCCTTAGTTGAAAACTAGGATGACGTGAAGAAAGTTATCCTATATAGATTTCAAGATAAGGAGTAGTTGGAATCAGAGATGTGGATGGATGTGCAAGTTGCACAACTGTTCAATGGACAGTCTGATCCTAAAGCACATATTGAACAATGCAAGAGACAATGGAAAGTTTTAGAAATACCATCTCTCTTGTGGGTTCAAGTATTTCCCCATTCATTAGGTCCAATTCTGAAGGCTTGGTATATACATGAAGAAACCAAAAGTTAGACCAACAACTGGAAAATGTTGGCAGATCAATTTTGCAAGGAATTCTCATTTACAGGTAAGTACCCTGAGCTTGAAGTAGTCCTGCAAAGAATTAAATAATTCCCTTTTACAGATACTAGTGAACAAAAATCAAACCTAGTGGTATGTGCAAAGCATATCCAAACACTTAAGTCTAACCTTCACTTAAACTTGGACAAGATACCTATACAATTCTATAATATTGAGAAGGATTTGGAAAGCCTGGATGATTTAGAAGAATTGAGAAACTTAGCCATTAAGGAAACATAAGGAAGCAAAGAAATCCATAACATTATACCCAGTCAGACTGATGGTTCTTATAATTACCCATTATATTTGTGTAAAGTCAATATAGGGACTACATAGAAACCTAATATAGTTATGGTAGGAGATTACTGGGATGAGAAAACTAGCCAAGAAATACATAACATGTTGCGAGAGTATGAGGACTTGTTCCCAAAGACATTTTCAGAGATAAAAGGGATTAAAGGAGCTATGGAAGAGATGAAAATTGAAATAAAAATAGGATCAAAGCCTATAAGGCATAGACCATATCGCCTTAACCCTAGAGTGAAAGAGAAGGTTAAGAGGAAAATAGACAAGATGTTGGAAGATGGACATATTTTTACAGTGGAAGAAGAAGAATGGGTTAGCCCAATAGTCATCCATAGAAAGAAAGGAACCGAGGACATTAGGGTCTGTGTAGACTACATAAGCCTTAATTATTCCTATGTGCATGACCCTTTCCCAACACCTTTTACTAATGAGGTGCTAGAACAGGTTGAGGGGAAAGAATCTTACTCATTTACAGATGAATTTTTGAGGTATCACCAAGTAAGGATTGTTGAAGAAGACAAAAATAAAACCACATTCATAACAAAATGGGGGTTATTTGCATACAATGTGATGCCATTCAGCCTAAAGAATGCCCCTGCATTTTTTTCCCGGATTGTAATAGCAGCTTTCCAATAATTTATTCACAATTTTATAGAAGTTTATATGGCTGATTGGACAATATACAGTCTGCTCAAGGAACATGTAGCACTACTATGTTTGATGTTTGATAGATGTAAAGAATTGTAGATATCCTTGAACCTCAGAAAGTGTATCTTTTGTGTGCCACATGGAATTTTTTTAGGCCACATAATCTATCAAGAAGGAGTTCTGGTAGAACCAACCAAAGTTGCAGTTATTGTGACCATGCCTCCACCTACGAGCACTAAGAATTTGAGCTCCACGTTGGGGCACACAGGGTATTATCGCAGGTTTTTCAGAAGATATGGAAATACTACTTCACCTCTGGAGAATATACTAAATAAGTCATAAGTGTTATAGTGGACCCATGGTGTGATAAAGCATTCGACATCCTGAAGGAAAATCTCAGCACAACACCTATTCTGATATTTCCAAACTGGGAAAATGAATTTCATGTGCATGTAGATGCATCAAGTATTTCCTTGGTATCCATCTTAGTGCAACCAGGAGAAGGAGCCATGGATCATCCTATCTATTTCGCTAGTAGTAAGTTGTTGCAAGATAAGTGTAGTTATACAACCATAGAAAGGGAGGGTTTAGCCATAAAAGTATCCCCTACCATTTGCAAGACAATGGAATAGTAGAAGCATTTAACAAGATCTTGGAGAGAGGATTAACGAAGGTTTGTTGCACAAATAGGGATGATTGGAATGACAGAATCCCAACAGTTTTATGGGCTTACAGGACAACCACAAAGAAACTCCACAGGTATACTCCATTTCAGCTATATTATGGGAAAGAGGATGTGGTACCTACAAAATTCATTACCATGATTCTATATATTACACATATTACACACATGTCAGAGTATGAATCATTTGCATGGAGGCTCATGGAATTGCAAGAACTTGAAGAGACCGGGCTTTTAGCAGACTTTCATCAATCAATTGAGAAAGCAAGGCATAAAAATTGGCATGAAAGACACATTAATACCAACGCATTTACGTAAGGAGAAAAGGTCCTACTTTATGACAGTCGATACTAGAAGCAGTCAGTCAAGTTGTGCATGCATCGGTTGGGACCATTAATAGTTGCAGAGATATAACCTTATGGAGAAGTCAGACTCATGCAACTAGATGGTATACTTTGGCCAGGATGGGTGAATGGTGCTTGCCTGAAACCCTATATGTATCATAATTGAGCTAAAGGATTGTTTATCTAGTCAAAAGGAGAATGTATAGTAGTTAGATTTGAGTTTTTTGTAATTTCTGTGAATTCAGTTAATAAAGTCAAAGAGTGCATTGTTGCGCAGTGACATGTATTTCATTTTTTTCTCTCTAAGTGTTGTTTTGATGAAGAACTACTTTCTCAGTGGTGTAGGATCAAAAGTGTCACGAGCCTATTAATGAAAGTCATTAAATATGATGGGGACCTCTTTTTGGTTAGAGGGAGATTGAATCCGGACGTAATCCTAGTCCATGTTCCACACAAACCTAGTCGAGTCATAGCCTTTATTACCACTATAGTAACCCATCTAAATTTTGTTAAACCATAAATCTGTGATACCCGAAGATGCCATCGGTATTCGTTCTAGGATTCTCATCTATTAAACAATAAGGTATGGAATTAGCCATGTCCCTCACCAAATTTCCCAATAAATGTCAAGATCACTGAATATATTTACTCCATTAACAAGTCTCGTCGGACAACTCAAATCCAAGTTGCGTCTATAGGGTAATTATGAATAACCTTAGCAGTTATTACAAAACTTGTCAGCTAAGCTTGAGTATAAGGCTATGAGAACTCAGATTAGGATGCAATGTTTCCCAAAGAGAACTTAGCGATTTGCGAATTTTGAATTGTGATCAAGCCTGTGCAATTCCTTGACCCTCAGTAGTGATCCCTAATCCCAGTTTAGCCTGTTGAAGTGTGTGATAGTTCAAAATCACAATGACAAGAGCTACAGGGAGTAGAAGTGTCATTTCTAAGGATGCAGTACCAGACAAGCCATGTGACCCCCATGTCAATATCATGGGAAATCTCAAAGGGAAGGTAAATCAAGTCAAGCTCCTCAACCTTGACCTAACAGACGAGGTTCTATTCCTGCAAATGAACATCGACATCTTCTGGAGTGTTTCTCCATATGAGTTGAGAGGCATGCAGTTTGTGCCAAAGCTAGAGTTCATAAACCTATTTAACTCTACCATTATGAACCTCATGGATTTTCCAGTTTTCTTCACCACTGGAGAAGTCACGAGGTGTACCAAGTTTCTCAATAGAAGGGTACATGACATGAGCCTGTGGTCGGATAGAAGATATCCAATTCACACAGAGGACATCCACTAGCTTACTGAACTATCCATCGAAGGAGAGGATGTGTCTAAAGGTTTCCAAGGTCCCAAAAAGCATGGTAAGAAGAAGGGGGAGCCCAGTCTATATGAGTGATTACATACGTAGAGGGGTGGGTTCACAACCAATATTGACCCCATTCTACCTGATATGGTCAGGACCGGTTGCTATGTAATTTCTAGCAAGGTCATGTGGTCTTATTACAGAGGAGAGTGTACACTATATGCCCTATCAATGGAATATTTTTTCACCAACGATATTGTATTCAACTAATGCATCTATTTACTAGAAGAAATCCTGGTGACTTGCAAGGAAGCACAGGATAAGGGTGGCACTTTCACCTATGGATACTTATTGTTTGTGTTCGCAATGTTGAAGTGGATGCCACCCACAGGAAGACCATTGTCACCAGTAGATAAGGGGTGGTTGGAAAAGATGTTCAAGCCTTAGCACTCAAGTTTGGACTCAGAGAATACTTCCTTCAACAACATGAAGTTCTCCAAATGGTACAACAGGGTGTTAGACGCAACTCAGAGGTTGGACATTCTGTGGGAATTTCTCAACTGCAACACATGGAACATTTCATTCAACATGAACTGCCACCATACATTCATATGGCCAAGGTATTCCAACTAAGAAGACTTCCACTCACGCATGCTGCCTTTTTACTTAGATGAGGAGGCCTTTGACATGGAGGTTATGTCATGGCCCAGAGTAAAACGCAACTCGCGCAAGTCGGGGATGCACTACCTTTTGCTTGTAGAATTTCTGAAGAAAATGGGCCAAGAAGTAGGGGTAGGACCGATATTGGGCCCAGAGGTATAGAAGAAAGAAGCCCCAGTATAGATGAACTCTGATGAGGAGTAAGAGACACAATCACTGGAGTGTAAGAAGAGAACATTACCCATGTTCCCGCAGCTTCTAGAGCAAGCTATGTTGACATGTAAGGATGTCAATGAAATTCTTAGCGTTGCATTCATCACAGAGCCAATGGCTAATAAACCCGGGATGGGGATCTCCCCAAGTAAGGTTCTGAACTTCCAGCCCATTTCATCCACTTTTCCTCGCACTCTCTCAGTGGCTAGAGAATCCCATATTATAGATATCCAGGATGACCCTGAGCCTGACACCACTCCATCCACCACCTTCATCACTGAAAAACCTCCATCACCACCACAACCCCAGTTTCCACCCCAAGAAACCATCATTCCATCTCAAACCATCGACCCAAAACCCATGTAGTTGGATATCCCATAGATACCCGAGCATAGACCATAAATCACTGGTCCATACCCAAAAATACTTGAGCAAAGGCTAGAACTCACTGGGCCAAACCCTAAATCCTAGAACCAACAGATCACACCCTTTGTGCCAATTCAGGACACTTTGTCTTCAACGGAGATGAAAACAGTGTTGAAGCTGCAAGTCCTAAGTCCTCAGCGCACTTCCTCAACGACCAAGGTTGAGGGTTCTATCGGAAGTGCAACCCCAAAAGTTGAGGTCCATAAAGAGGTAGAGGTACTGGAGGCTTAGAAGGAACCTGATATGGCCTCAGGACAAAGCACAACATCGGTATAGGAACAAATGGAGCTAGTCCTCCAAAACCCACAATAGTGCACAGAGTTGTTGCAACTCTGCCTAACAAGAACATAAGTACTAACTTTCTTGTCATTAACGTTGAGGTTGAGGCTTGCGCTAGGGCCATATACAAGAGAAGAGGAGGTGGAGACACCTTTATAGAATCCAATAGCTAGTGGACTCCCACTGCAGGTTCAAGTATCAAGGGATGCCACCCCCTCTTCTGCTAACCTTGCAAAGTGGCTAGCAATGCAGTTAGTCAAGATGATAATATCATCAACTGATCAACTGGAGAAGAGGCTCCAACAGGACGAAAGGAATGCATATTCCACAAAGGAGGAAGCACTCTGTTAGCACTCTGTAATTTCTCAGGATGAAGAAGAAATTGGAAGATGTAACTACAAAACCACTTTGGAGTCAAGGATATATCCCTCCAAGACTCAGAGAGGGATCTCTCTGTATGATTTATCTTTGTTTGCTGGTAATTTTAGGCTAGTTATGACAGTACAGGGTTTGTTTTTTTTTAAATGGTTTGGTTGGATCAAAGAAAATATGCCATTGGGAAATGGAGTCAGGACATGAACTTCAATGTTTTACAGTTTAATACAGGCTGAAAACCTCCCTGAAACACTAAGGAAAAATAAGAACCATGTTCGGTAGGTTAAAATGATGTAGAGGTGGTTTGAAAGAGAATAAATCCCACTGCAATAAGAGGCACATAGCAGAGGATGAATATCTTATGGAAGCTTTAGAAGAAGAAGGACAAGAGGCAGGAAACCAAACAAGGCATCTAACCAAAGATTAATCCTGGAAGGAAAACTATGAAAACATAAACAAAAACCACTACATAAGAGGCACCTAATCATGGGTGAATCCTTACATGCAGTTGTATAAGAATCAACACATAAATCTAATAGCTGAAACAAAGCATCTAGAAATGGGTGAATTTTGTAACAGAGAATCAGAAATAAAAAACAAGCTTATTCTATGGTTAAAGGAGCACCAAAAAAAGATGAATTACAGTCACACTGCTCTTAGAAAACTGTTGTAAGATAAACAAATAAAACAGAGAAGGAACAATTCTAAACATAAGAACTGTGATGAATCTCATGCCATAAACAGGCTTCTTGTATTAATATCACAAGAAATAAACATGGCCTGCATACATTTGTAGTGGTTTCCCTTCCCCAAAATTGGCAGGGCCCAGGTATCCTTTCACACAGGTCGAACCCTTAATACTTCGAAATGTGAAGTATTTATCAATTGTTTACAAAGGATCATGTCATAAATGAACATGATCAAATTTAGGAAAATATAAACTAATTAGATTCCAGATTACAATCATAGAGTTTTTTTGAGATTTATTCAAATATTCGGTACTATTTTGATGGGATATGTGGGTGATCTGTGCCTTTAAGTCCGATCTCTTTTCCATCTATCCTTTTGACTTTCTACCTCCTGAAATTCTGAAAAATAGGGTCCAATGAAGTATTTGATTCTCTCGATCCATAGCATATGTGAAAATATGGAAGAGGTTATTATTATTTTTCATGTGATGAGAAAAAACCTCTTTCGGTTTTTCAAAATTCATCTTCAGATTTCCAAAACATCTGCCGCAAAAACATGACAAAAACAGGAAAAAATGGAAGCCTGAAAAATAGTTCTCAGAGATGGCTTCGATTATTTCAATTCCTGATGCCTGTGAAAAAACTGAGAGAGTTTATTTAATTTCATCCCGTTTTGGAGAAAAACCTCTCTCTTTTTTTCAAAATTCCTTCTTCTTTTCCCAGAAACTCTCTTTGAAGTGGACTGGTAAAATTGGGAGAAAAGCGGTTTTTTTTAGGGGAAGGTGGTATTTCGGACCCCTAGGGTGGCAAGTGGTATTAGGGGGAGGGTTATAAATCCCAGGGAGGTGACAAGTGTCCATGGTGGCTTCACTTCCCGAACCCCCCCTCGTTAAAGCTCGGATGGAAGGGGGGTCTGGAATAATTTATGGGTGTTGATTTAATTTTGTTTTGGGATATGAGGTAAATGTTTTTGTTTTGTTTTATATTCTTTTTATTTTATTTATTATTTGTTTTACGTGTTTTATCTTTTCTTTGTTTTATTTATTTGTTTTAATTGTTTAATATTTTATTATTTTCTAATTGTTTTATAAAGTTTTATTATTGTTTTGTTTTTATTATATTTTTTGTGTTTTATTTTTATATGCACTTTTTATTTGTTTAAACTTTTTAAAATTGTTTTATTTTAATTAATGTTTGAATTTTAATATATTATTACACTAACTTAATTTTTAACCTAAACACACTAACCTAATTAAAGTAAATTTATTATGCTAATTAGTATTAAAAAATGCCACTAACCATTTATTATTAACCTATTGTTTTGTAGCCTAAGCTTGTTTATTCATGTAGGGACGAAATTGGTGGAGGGGTGAAGAAATGAAGGGTGAGGGAATGAAGGATGCAACAGGGTGATGAAGGATCGGGTGAAATGGATGGAAGGAGAAGTGAAATCAACTGATCCCAACAAGCCAGATGTATTTTTCATGAGAGTAATGCCAAATAGATAGTTGAAGAATCAAACCACCTATGATTATAGGACCCTAACACACTCCTTTCTCAAGCACTCAGAACACAGGAAGAATATGCCAAGGTCCAAGTGGAGTATAAACTAGAAAGAGTTTGTTGATGGGTGAAATTGACCATCCGTCAATTGAGAGAGTGGAACCGGTCTGGGGTTGTCTAATAACCCAAGCCATTTAGAATGAACCACCCTGACAGTTTTAGCGGCTCTGTTAGCCGATCTAAGGTCCTAAGAAAACCAAAGAGAAAACTAATCTAAACTAACTAATCTAACTAAAACTAAATAAAACAAACTAACTAAAACTAACTAAAACAAACTAAACTAACTAAATAAATAAAACGAACTAATCTAACTAACCTAATTAAAACTAACTATTAAACAAAATAACTAATCTACTATTTCTATATATACAAACTACTAACTGAAATATAACTTATTCACAAAATGTACAATATTCACAAAATACAGATTTAAATAAAACCTGGAAAACTCATTTGCATTCTGCCCTAAGACAGAGAAAGATATTTTTTGTTGATTTTATGATTTTATGAACAAGAAATAAAACTTACTGAAATTAAACAATCTAATATACTAACTACACATATATCTAACTAAAATACTGACAAATACACTAAACAAATAAACAACAAATTGACCTGGAAACGCTCCAGATTTGTCATGTGTATGATGATTGTTCAAGTAGATTGGAGGGAGGAAACCCGCACCGAATAATTCAGAAGCTTCTCGTAAACGATACGCTGCAATGCTCTTTGAGTTTATTTACAGGACAAACAAGACATAAAAAATCATAACAATTGTATGATTTATAAATCTCCACAATTAGGTAAACCTGTTATGCAAAGACTTATACAGAATAATCCAATTAATGAAGAAGAGAAATCTGTCATTCATAAACTGAATCAGGTAATTTATATGTTTTTAAATACTAGAAGAAATCAGACATGGATCATATTAATTAATTTGTATCATTTGCACAAGACTAAGATAGCTAAAGTAGTCATTAATCAAATGCAAATTGATAACATAAACATGCAACAAAAGATTGATATTATGAAAGCTAAAGTTGTAGCAGAACATCAACTTCTGTCTCAGTCTTTATTAGATATCCATAATCCTGGTTCTCCCACAAGCGAGGATGATCCTTATTACAAAAAATAATAAGTATTTATAAGTTTTTCCACAGGGTAAAACCTCCCTGTGGAAGTTATAAAACTGTTTACATAAGATCTGGGAAGATATCCCAAAGTTATCTAAACTAAAATAAAACATCTAAATATCCTCTAGTCTGCCCATCAAATCCCATGCAATTCGAATTCACCTGAAAACGACCAAAAACGAACAAATTAGAAGGATCTTTTATTAATAAATGATATAAAATTTAATTCTATAGACTAGCTACAGAATCCTCTGATTCTGTAGCTAGTCTAAATAAAGATACATAATCAACATTGAAATTAATCAAAAATCTTTTAAAAAATTCCATTTAATTGACATCCAATAATTATTTGAAAACGAATCATAAATTGAAATCGCTATTCCATTATGAACTCAAACAGGATCCAAATCAATTAAATGACTACGGAGATATGCATACTCTGTTTTGTTTTTGTTACCATAAGATCGGGTCAACAGAACCATAATCGAACAGTTGAGAACCCATTTGACATCCAATGCAATCAATACAAAAACAAATCTTATGCATTTGTTATGCCATTTTACCAATAGGAGATATGATCGAATCGAACAAGATCGTTTACAATTCGTTATGGTTGTGACGATATAGAAAACGAAATCATAACAAGGTGTAACATAGTGCGTACAAGATATCAGATCATTCGTTTTTGCAAACTGGGGTAAGCAATATCGATTACATTCAAACGAATCGTAACCGGATTTGGTAAAAATAACACAGTCAATCAATTTGTTTCATAACCAATCGAATCAAATAGTTGTGAAATCGTTTTGATATCAATTGAAACGATTATAACCAAAACAAATGACAAGCAACTATTATGCTTCCTTGTCAACAGGAAATATAAATTCGACAAGATCATTCCAATCGTTATGACTGTGTTGACACAACAATCAGTTCATGCCACGAATAGATCAATTCAAACCGGCATGAAAATTAATTCAAATAAAACCATAACATGCTCGAATGATCGACAATAGAATTCATAATTTGTTATGGCAAAAAGGGCAAACGACTTTGATCAAAACGAAATCGTTCCAATCAAATGAATCAATTGGTTGGGGTTTAGCATAGCTGTCATGAATCGAATCCATTCCATGATTCGGGCACACCTGCACTGACTTAAATGAACATATTACTTTTATAAAAATAGAGTAATTCATTTCCCAAATTAAAATCGAACAAAGAAGTATTTCAACTTTGAAAATTGTAAGACAGAGTATATCGTAACAATCAAAATCAATAAAATCGTTCACCAACCACAACATATGGATTATAACAAAATCAAATCCGAACATGATTGTGTTCTAAACTGAGTATGAAAAACTTCCTTTTCAAATCGGATACAAACCAATCCAGTCGAAGACAAACTATTAATTTTGTTAACTCAATAAAGAAAACCAATCAATCAAATCCAAACGAAGACCACACAAATCCAATCAAAATCTATCGATTTCTATAATAGGAATGATCAGATCGTATATCGAATCAAATTTCTTTTTATTCAAAGAAAAGCTATATATAGAATGCACGCATTATAACAGAGTCATTCAGAGCTACTTAAAAACTGAATTCAAATCATTATATCAACCTAGATTATTTAAAAAATAGAAGCGATGTCAAAACCATACATGTATAGCAACGAGGTTGCTTGATTATGCCAATTTAGAATTGACAACGGCCGTGGCTGATTCCACGTTTTTGAACAAGATGGAGCCGGTTGTCTTTTGCTTTTTATATGCTGCTTGGAGCTTGGCGTTTTGACTGGTTAACACTGCAATTTGATCTTCCAATGATTGAATCTTCAATTGGAGTATAGGAACATCAATATAATATCGTTCTAACCATGAATCACATTGGTCACAGGGTGACTGTGTGGGTTTAGACAGAGCAGGCAAGGGTTTGGCCAAATGGCTGAGGGTTTCACGAGGCAATTTAATACCCGGGTAGTCATAGTCGTTCTTTAGGCAGGGGGGAAGGTTTGATACAAAACCATAAGGGGGATCGGGACATAAACCCTACGAGTAGGGGTACTCGTTGGCCAAGAAACATTCAACATCAGAATCAGAATCCTCATTCAGAACTATAGGGTTGGACTCGGCAGAGGGTTTCGATTTGTTTCTGGCCATTCTCGAAATGAGTCGGGCATTTCTTTTCCCTTTGGCATTAGCAGCAAGGTTTGCCTTGGTTTTTTTACTCACAGGCTTCTTAATAGCCTCTGCACTCTTAGTTACAGTGTCGGGTAAGCCACCACCAGGGTTGGTCGAGGGTTTAGGCAGTAGAAGATGTAAGGGTACAGGCGGTTTGGCCTTGGTTTCAATTACCATGGGTTTATCAACCTGTACAGGGTCGGTGTCTTCAAAGCCATTACGGGCAATGAAATCCCTCCAATTATCACCATGCAAACTCAAATGATAAACAATGATGAGCTTAATAAGCCCATGGTGGAACAGGCTACTGTCAGCCTTCTGCCTCTTAAACGTTTTCAACATTTTATACAGGGAACGATGAAAGTAGAAAGGCATGTTTAGAGGATACCCTATAAAAATCATTAGAAAACACAGGTGGTAGAGGAAAACAATTCCGTATCGACCTTCACAGGTCACGAACTGCATGACTAGCATTAATAAGTCGTGCCATCATGGTTTGAGCATAGATATGGGCATACCTCTGTCACAAGAGGTGACTTTGCGCGATAGAAACAACAATGTCCATGGCACTTCCTCGACCTTGCAATTCTTAAACCAACGCTGTCCCGAGGCAGGTAGCGTTATAGCAGAGCTGATAAACTGCTCATCAATCTCTAAATGTATGTTGCCCACCTTGGCTTGACAACCATCGAAGGTTACGACAAACTGTCATGCTACACAAAGGTTAAAACCCTCAAATCATCGTATAAAGGGGAGCCACCCATTTTCCTCCAGGTCTCTGCGAGCATTGTCAAACATTAACAGGGCTTGGTTGCCATTGGGCTTGACTCGCACGACTGGTGCCATGGAGGCGAACGCATGGTAAATGAAGGGTTTGTATTCACCAACACACGCAGGAGCCAAGCTATCCGAGCTTAACAGAAATTAATGAGCAAAAAGGGATAAGCATAAATGCAAGCATGTGAAGGTGGTGGAGTCTGCCATGCAAAATATTCATTATCCAAGTACAACTGTCGTTTTACATAGTTGTTCAATCCATAATAGTAATTCAACCATCGAGTCATGTGTCCAACTAATGAAATCAAATGTGTATACCAATGTGCGCAAACGTTATTCCATAGTGTTTAAACACCCGACTTATAAATCAAAGCCAAAATCAACTATGCGCCAATGTATCATTTCATATAATCAAAAGTTTAACCGAGGTGCCAAACAACATTCATATAATTGACAAGCCAAAAGATTATCATAAGGATTATATCAAAGGACATAAATATAAAACATTTAATCATAACCCCTATGCATTTTCATAGAATCAATGATCAGGCAAGTCATATAAAGTGCAAATCCAAATGCTAAATGCCTTACAAACTCAAGAAAACCAAGTTATACAATCAACCGAAGTATGGGAACTGATTAGAGGATCTTGCCAGTTGTATAATGATCAATAAAAGGTGAGAACAATAGGCATGATGACAACAGAGATATTGAAAGTTCAGATAATGATCGAAATACGACTTCGAAAGGAGAAGTTTTCACGCTTATAGTCGTGAAAACTTAATGAAGACAAATGTGCAAATGTCGCAAAAATGAAAATGTCGTTTATTGAAAATTGCGACGAAAAAAATGATGTTTGTAAAACATTAGTGTAGGCAGCTTAAGAGACGATAGGAAAAAGTGAGTTGGCTGCCAACAATGGCGACACACTGGTAGAATTAGTTATCTCTGTCAAAGAAACAAGTTCATATTAGGACAGCAAAGATAATTTCAACTTGAAAATAACAACCGAAAATCGTATAAACATCATCATTAACCATCTTTTCCAGCAGTGTTTCAAAAGATGAAAACTGATAACAAACTTAAGACCAGCAAGTCACGATATTAAAGATAAAATCTCCGATACTGTTGGCATGGCCACTTCTCCCAGCAGGCGTCCATAGCCTCGACAGGGTTGCCATTTAACCCACTCTGACATCTGTATCCTGCCAAGAAGTTCTGGATCAAATAAAAGTACATTAAAGAGGTTTCTTTTTTGCAAATTTTCATATACCCGACATCGCTTTGCTGCCAGCGGGCCTGTTCAGTACCCCGGTGAAGTTGTCTTGGCGCCATGCATGCATTTACCCACTTCCAGCAGACTTGTTTAACATCCCGACGGGTTTACAAGCATTTCCCACAGCGCTTATTAATAATTTATTTTATTTTGTTTTTTTATAGATATATATTTGAGCGGGGTGACGCTGAAAATCATGATTTTTTAACATATTTTTTCAGACCTCATCAATTTTTTTTTTAGAACTGTCTTTTATTTAGATCCAGAAATGTTTTATTTACAAAAACAACTTCCTAAGATAGGGAAACATCTTCTGAGTCATTCCTTTACGGAAAAGGGACAGCGTAAAAAGATAATAGATGATCATGACAAGCTTTGCTCAAAGATTGAAATCAGTCAACTTCTTTCAAACAACAGACTTATCCAACATATATTTCAGAAATATACCATTGATGTTTGCACAAATTTTTTAGAAGTTATTTCAGCGAATTTTTTTTTCTTTTATCTTTGTCTGAATAGTTCAGAGTACAGGTATGTGTATGTCCAAAAACACAAACTGATAAATTCAAATCAAAATCAAAAAACAGATAGCAAACTAAAAGGCAAACAAAAATAAAATATTTACATAATATACAAGGGTAGTTATCACGCAATGTATCTTTTCAGGGCTTGTCCATTCATTGGGTAGGTGTCAAGCTGCCCTTCAAGATTCTGCAATCGAAAGGAACTAGGACCGAACTTTTCAGCAATTAAAAATGGTCCAAGCCATAAGTTTTGAAATTTAGAGTGCTCACCCTTTCCTTCGTGCGGTTTATCCCACTTCAAGACGAGATCGCCTACTTCAAAATTCCTATCAGAAGCAGAATTAGAATCGAACCAGCTTTTAACCAATTGTTGATGTTGATCTAACTTACACTTAGCTTGGGCTCTTACCTCTTCCAACTTCATTAAAGCGTTAATTCGTCTTTCTAAAGGGGGACAATCTTCTTCTTGGACTTTTTGTGACAACTGAAGCGAAGGAAGAAGAATGTGAGGTGGCAGAATTGCTTCTCTGTCGTAAAAGAGAAAAAGGGGGAGTTACCTATAGCAGATTTTGGCGTTACCCTATCAACCCATAGTGCGTTCAGCAGTGCATTGTGCCAATTTTTGTGATTTTCAACCACAGTTCTCTTGAAAATTTTAATCAAGTTCTTGTTTGTTGATTCTGCTAATCCGTTGCCCTGGGGGTAGTAATTAGCAGAATACTTCATCTTTATTCCTTTCTCCAAAGAGAACTCGCTCATCTCAAGAGAAGAAAAGTATGAAGCATTGTCAAATACTAAATAGTCAGGGATACCGAAATGAGTGATAATATTCGGGTTTAGAAAAGCGATTACCTGACTGGTGTTGACAGTTCTTAGTGCAACAACTTCAGACCATCGAGTAAATTAATCTATGGCTGTCACAATATACTTGTGATCTTGCGAGGACGAAGGGTTAATTGGACCTATGATATCGAGGCCCCATTGCTGGAAAGGAGAATCTACTGAAACGGGTTGCAAGGGAAAGGCTGGTTTTTGAAACCGCCCTGATGCTTTCTGACAGATGATACATTTTCGACACAAGGCATGGGCGTCCCTAAAAAGCATGGGCCAGTAGTAACCGGCTCTTAAAACCTTATGAGCAGTGGTGTCACCACTGAAGTGACCATCGGCTTCTCCTGCATGCAACTCGAGCAAGACTTTTTCTGCTTCGTCCTTTTCAAGACAGTGCATCAGTACGCCGTCAAAATTCTGACGGAACAGTACACCGTTAACCAAATGAAAGGAGGCAGACTTTATCCTCAATTCTCTTCTCTTGGTGGGATTAAGGTGATGAGGTGCTGACCCATGTTCAAGACATAATCTAATATCTCCGTACCAAGGACTAACGAGGTTTTGTGTGCAATAGATCAAACTTTGATCACTTTGTCCTAGGTTTGACGTATCACTATCTTCTTGCTGTCCTGTTTCTGAATAAACAACCAACTTACACAACTCTTGGCCTCTCACAATCTGAGCTGGGGTGATTTCTAAGTCATACTCCTGCAAGGAGGTGACCCAGTTAGCTCTCTTCTCTCTTAACTCCTTATGCACTAACAAGTTCCTTACGACAGGGTAGGGGACAATGACTTTTGTCCTTGACTTCAAAAGATAGGAACGGAAATGCTTAAATGCTTTGAAAACAATGTAGTCTTGCTGATCAACCGCTGGATAGTTAAGTTCAGCACCTTTGAAAGCAAATCTCATAAAGGCGATGGGTACTTCATTGTTCTCAGTATTCTTCTGAGTTAGGATGGCGGCATAAGAACGATCAGAGGAAAAAGTATAGAGTGTAAAATCTTGAGAGAAGTCAGGGCTCATGAGAGACGGAGCGTCTATTATGGCCTTCTTTATGGCGTTAAAAGCTTGATTTTCTATGGATCCCGAGTGATATTGGGTGTCTTTCTTAATCAGGTTCTGTAGAGGCCTGACCATTTCGGAGAAACCGGGGACAAATCTTCTCACGAAGTTAATCTGGCCTAAGAAAGACTGTATGGATTTTTTGGATGTAGGAGGGGAAAGTTTAGCGATGACTTGAGTCCTCTCGGGGTCAATAATCATTCCTTTGCTAGACACGATGAAACCTAAGAGTTTACCCTGTTCTACTGCAAAGATGGAATTTTTGAGGTTCAAGGAGATGCCGTATTTATGACATCGCAGCAGAACGGCTCGTAAGTGAGCTAGATGATCATCTTTGTTTTTAGAATAAACAATCACATCATCTAAGTAAACTACAACAGACTGATTGATTAAGCCTCGAAAAGCAATGTCCATTGCTCTCTGAAAGGTAGCAGCAGCATTAATCAATCCAAAGGGCATTTTGCGATAAGCATAAGTGCCCCATGGGGTACGGAAGATAGTTTTGAGTTGGTCTGGTGGAGACATCAGGACTTGGTTGTATCCAGAGAAACCATCCAATAAATATAGCCTCTCGGAACCAGATACCTGTTGAAGGATCTGTTCCATGGGTGGGACATGATAGTTGTCTTTGTCAGACGCTCTATTGAGGTTCCGGAAATCGACGCAGAGTCGGATTTCCCCATTTTTCTTCCGAACTGGGACAAGGTTGGAGACCCATTGAGTGTGCCTAACAGGAAAAAATATTTTAGGAGTTTATTCAATTCTTTTTGAATGGTCGGTTCAAGTTTAGGGTGCATCTTCCTTAGTTTTTGTTGGAAGGGTAAGGTTTGGGGCTTCATTTGGATGACATGCTATATGATATTAGGGTCAAAAGTTTTAAGATCATCATACGTCCATGCAAAGACATMCTTAAATTCTTTAAATAATTTAACAAATGCAACTTTTTCTTGTCTAGAACATCCCAAGCCTAGGTTAATGCACTGAGGATTTTCACTAGTTCCTAAGTTCACTTTTTCATAAGACAACAAGGAACTATTGATTTTACAATTGACCATCTTTTTAAATTTATCTTCAAAATCATAAAACTTCTCTAATCTAACTATGGATTTGGGTATAGAATTTACCATGTCTGACAGAGCTTCAGGAGATTTCGGATAAGGTATTACCGTAAAATCGTGCAAATTGTCGTCGTGCATGCGTTCATCTATCACCGCGCCTTGAAAGGTTTCTTCCATGTGCAGAAAGTTAATGATCTGTTGATCATCGTCAAATACTCTCCAGTTCGTGATATTGTCAGGAACAGATGGTCGAAACAATAGCTCGATGGAGAATGCATCTGGGGACAAGCCTTCTGTAGGAAGAAGTTTAGAGGCTACATTAGCTAATAGATCTGCTTCAGCATTATTTAGTCTAGGAATGGAATTTATATTGAATGCAGAAAAATTATTCATTAAACTCCATACCTCAGACTGGTAACTTTTGAGATGTGGGGAAAGACAGTGTATAGAATCACTTACCTGTCTAACCACTATTTCAGAGTTGCCAAATACAACCAGGTTTTGAATGTTCATATCCAGAGCTTTTTTGAGACCTTGTAGTAAAGCCTCATATTCTACAGTATTGTTAGTACATTCAAATTCTAGTCTACAAGCCATTAATGTCTTGTTACCTGCTGGATCGATAATGATGCAGCCTGCTCCAACTCCTTCTTTAGACTTAGAACCGTCGAAATATAGAGACCAAATTTGATTTCCATTGGGTACATGGGATTGTTGTATAGAAGCTGTTGGTTGCATATATTCTACGATCTCGGACTACTGTTTTGGATTGATGATAGGTGAGGCCTCGGCCATGAAATTTCCAAAGAAGGTGTCCATCCCTTGGAATTCAGGTGAATCAACAGAAGGTGTATATGGTTCGTTGGGATCGTTCAAATCTATGACCGTGAACTTAAGATAGTACTCACGATTCACCTTGATCTTATTAGACTTACCATTCTCTCGAAGCCATAAGTGAGACCAGTCTGTTGCGAAGTAACCATGTAGCTGCTCCGAACAGTCCCTGCTTAAAAATAGTCCATACACTTCTGGAATATCCACAACAATTATATCAATAACTTGATGAACCTTGGGGTTAGACGATAATCTAATCAATACATTCTTTAGTTCACCTATGACTTTAACATTGGTCCGATCAAGTTGTATGGTTTTCAAAGTAGATGGTTCCACTTCAGCGTTAATCTTTTGGCAGACAGACCAAGGCATCACATTGGATGACGCTCCTGAGTCTACCATACAATTATGCACGTTTCTGTTGAAAATTTCGAAAGTTAACAAGAAAGGAGGTACATTTTTGCGAGTGCTAAGAGTAGTAGCTTGTGGCTTTTTACCCGCAGTTTCTAAAGCTACTTTATCTACATTATTTACAGGGACTATAGGAAGGCTTCCATTATCTTGAGGATCAAGATTATTTTTAGTGGAAGTCTTCTGAGGGACTTTGCTTTGCACAACCTTGTTACCACTTGAATTACCATTCTTGTCGTTCTCTGAAATATTTTGCAACATTTTTTGAAGAAGAAATGGAAACTTCAATAACTCATAAATAGAAATGTTAGACCTTAATTTTTTAAGATATTCAACAACATCATAATCTAAGTTGGGGTTCACATTACTCTGTTTACCCTCAACTGATATAGATGGCTTTGAAGGCGAAGTTGTAGTGTTTTCGGTAGAAGGCTTGTTTGTTGTCTTGCTCCTAGTGTTATAAGGGTGAACAGTCTCGAAGTTAGCTTGAAAGATGCTATCCGAGAAGTGTCCAAAGATTTTTGGAGAAGACTCTTCTTCTTGAATTGTTTCTGGTTCAACTACCTCCTCAGGGATCTCATGGGGTATCAAGTTATCTTGGGCTTCTAGAATGGTTTGAAGAGCACATTGGAAACTTTCTAGATTAAGGCCTTCGGTGGTTGGGTTAGGTCGGTTGGTGGGAAAAGGCTTCTGGAACGGGGTTTTGTAAGGCCCTTTACTCGAAGAATCTTCTTCATTCGACCTCTTTAAGTCTATAACTTGATTTGACAGCTTTTGAACAACTTTAGTAAGGTTTTCCAAATCAGAATTTTCAGGTTTTGTTTTACTTTGAGTGGGTCTGGGAAGGATCTCGATCTTCTTTTTAGAAGAAGAACCAGTCTCAGTTTCATTGCTAGTAGAGTTTTTAAGACTAAGTATGTCTTTTTCGATCTGGCTGGCCTCCTCGAAGGCCTCTAACAATGTGGCTTTCTTAGATCGTTTAACCCAAATAGCTATACTTTGATGTAAATCTTTAGTGTAGTAAGCTATTATAAGACTCTCGGTAGGCATAGAATCTGCAGGGATTCGGTTTTTAAGTGTTAAGAATCTTTGATTAAAGTCTTTAACTTTTTCTTTTGAGTTCATTCTTAAACTTGAAAGATCCATGACTAGGACTTCCGGAGGTTTACCGTCTCCGAATTTTTCCAAAAAGCATGACTCAAACTTTTCCCAAGACACAATGGTATGGGGTTGCTGGGAAAAGTACCATGTGGATGCATTACCCTTGAAAGTATAAGGGAACAACCTACAGACAATGTCTTCATGTTCAACATTGCGGAGTCTAATGGCTAGCATAAACTTTTTTATGTGATCTTCAACAATCTGTTTGGAGTCAGGATCAAACTTGGGAAGCCATTTCTTCAGGTGTTTAGGTAAAGGGTGTTGAGCTCCAGGTATCGCTATGACATCCTGATCAAGCCAGGGTCTAGCAGGGTTGTTCTGATTTTCCATTGGGGTAGTGGGTGTGGAAGGCTGAGAAGGTGAATTGCCTTCGTCAGAGGAATCTCCTCCAGAAGAGGAAGGAGATGATGGAGGTGGTGAAGGAGGTATCCCGGATCCTCCTGCAGCGAGATTTGAGGTTGGATCTGTGGGATTCACAGCGAGGTTAGTGTCACCTAAATGTTCTCTGATATCAAATAAATCCAAAGGTTGACCCCACAGACGGTTTGGTTGCTTAAGGCGAGCTAAGGCACTATGTGTTTTAATAAGAGATTGACAGACAATCTCTTGTATGTCACCACCTGTAGGATTAGGGGTTGCTAGCTCAACTGTGATCTGTGGATCGTCAGTCGAAGTAGTTGTTGTTTGAAGGGGAATATTATCGTGTGAATGGATTCTAGTCACTATAGGTGAGCGATTAGGGGGGGTAGGAGTCTTGCGACCATCTCGTGTCATTAATTAAGTTCAGGCCCTCCTTCTAGCACCATTTGTTGACGGGCGAAATTGACCATCCGTCAACTGAGAGAGTGGAACCGGTCCAGGGTTGTCTAATAACCCAAGTTGTTTGGAATGAACCACCCTGACGGGTTTAGCGGCTCCGTTAGCCGATCTAAGTTCCTAAGAAAACCAAAGAGAAAACTAATCTAAACTAACTAATCTAACTAAAACTAAACTAACTAAAACTAAATAAAACAAACTAAACTAACTAAATAAATAAAACAAACTAAACTAACTAAATAAATAAAATGAACTAATCTAACTAACCTAATTAAAACTAACTATTAAACAAACAAACTAATCTACTATTTCTATATATACAAACTACTAACTGAAATATAACGTATTCATAAAATGTACAATATTCACAAAATACAGACTTAAATAAAACCTAGAAAATTCATTTGCATTCTGCCCTATGACAGAGAAATATATTTTTTGTTGATTTTATGATTTTATGAACAAGAAATAAAACTTACTGAAATTAAACAATCTAATATACTAACTACACATATATCTAACTAAAATACTGACAAATACACTAAACAAATAAACAACAAACTGACCTGGAAACGCTCCAGATTTGTCCTGTGTATGATGACTGTTCAAGCAGATCGGAGGGAGGAAACCCGCACCGAATAATTCAGAAGCTTCTCATAAATGATACGCTGCAATGCTCTTTGAGTTTATTTACAGGAAAAACAAGACATAAAAAATCATAACAATTGTATGATTTATAAATCTCCACAATTAGGTAAACCTATTATGCAAAGACTTATACAGGATAATCCAATTAATGAAGAAGAGAAATCTGTCATTCATAAACTGAATCAAGTAATTGCTATGTTTTTAAATACTGGAAGAAATCAGACATGGATCATATTAATTAATTTGTATCATTTGCACAAGACTAAGATAGCTAAAGTAGTCATTAATCAAATGCAAATTGATAACATAAACATGAAACAAAAGATTGATATTATGAAAGCTAAAGCTGTAGAAGAACATCAACTTCTGTCTCAGTCTCTATTAGATATCCATAATCCTGGTTCTCCCACAAGTGAGGATGATCCTTATTACAAAAAATAATAAGTATTTATAAGTTTTTCCACAAGGTAAAACCTCCCTGTGGAAGTTATAAAACTGTTTACATAAGATCTGGGAAAATATCCCAAAGTTGTCTAAACTAAAATAAAAATAAAAATAAAACATCTAAATATCCTCTAGTCTGCCCATCAAATCCCATGCAATTCGAATTCACCTGAAAAGGACCAAAACCAAACAAATTAGAAGGATCTTTTATTAATAAATGATAGAAAATTTAATTCTATAGACTAGCTATAGAATCCTCTGATTCTGTAGCTAGTCTAAATAAAGATACAGAATCAACATTGAAATTAATCAAAAATCTTTTAAAAAATTCCATTTAATTGACATCCAATAATTATTTGAAAATGAATCATAAATTGAAATCGTTATTCCATTATGAACTCAAACAGGATCCAAATCAATTAAATGACTACAGAGATAGGCATACTTTGTTTTGTTTTTGTTACCATAAGATCGGGTCAACAGAACCATAATTGAACAGTTGAGAACCCATTTGACATCCAATGCAATCAATACAAAAACAAATCTTATGCATTTGTTATGTCGTTTTACCAATAGGAGATATGATCGAATCGAACAGGATCATTTACAATTCGTTATGGCTGTGACGATATAGAAAACGAAATCATAACAAGGTTTAACAGAGTGCGTACAAGATATCAGATCATTCATTTTTGCAAACTGGGGTAAGCAATATCGATTACATTCAAACGAATTGTAACCGGATTTGGTAAAAATAACACAGTCAATCAATTTGTTTCATAACTAATCGAATCCAACAGTTGTGAAATCATTTTGATATCAATTGAAACGATTATAACCAAAACAAATGACAAGCAACTATTATGCTGCCTTGTCAACAAGAAATATAAATTCGACAAGATCATTCCAATCGTTATGACTATGTTGACACAGCGATCGGTTCATGCCATGGATATATCAATTCAAACCGGCGTGAAAATTAATTCAAATAAAACCATAATAGGCTCGAATGATCAGCAATAGAATTCATAATTTGTTATGGCAAAAAGGGAAAATGACTTTGATCAAAACGAAATCATTCCAATCAAACGAATCAATTGGTTGGGGTTTAGCATAGCTGTCACGAATCGAATCCATTCCATGATTCGGGCACACCTACACTGACTTAAATGAACATATTATTTTTTTAAAAACAGAGTAATTCATTTCCCAAATTAAAATCGAACAGAGTAGTATTTCAACTTTGAAAATTGTAAGACAGAGTATATCGTAACAACCAAACTCAATAAAATCGTTCACCAACCACAACATATGGATTATAACAAAATCAAATCCGAACATGATTGTGTTCTAAACTGAGTATGAAAAACTTCCTTTTCAAATCGGATACAAACCAATCCAGTCGATGACAAACTATTAATTTTATTAACTCAATAAAGAAAACCAATCAATCAAATCCAAACGAAGACCACACAAATCCAATCAAAATCTATCGATTGCTATAATAGGAATGATCATATCGTATATCGAATCAAATTTTCTTTTATTCAAAGCAAAGCTATATATAGAATGCACACATTATAACAGAGTCATTCAGAGCTACTTAAAAACTGAATTCAAATCATTATATCAACCTAGATTATTTACAAAATAGAAACGATATCAAAACCATATGACAACGAGGCTGCTTGATTATGCCAATTTAGAATTGACAACAGCCGTGGATTATTCCACGTTTTTGAACAAGATGGAGCCGATTGTCTTTTGCTTTTTATCTACTGCTTGGAGCTTGGCTTTTTGACTGGTTACCACTGCAATTTGATCTTCCAGTGATTGAATCTTCGATTGGAGTATATGAACATCAATATAATATCATTCTAACCATGAATCACATTGGTCACAGGATGACTGTGTGGGTTTAGACAGAGAAGGTGAGGGTTTGGACAAATGGCTGAGGGTTTCACGAGGAAATTTAATACCCGGGTAGTCAGAGTCGTTCTTTAGGCAAGGGGGAAGGTTTGATACAAAATCATAAGGGGGCTCGGGACATAAACCCTACGAGTAGGGGTACTCACTGGCCAAGAAACATTCAACATCAGAATCAGAATCCTCACTCAGAACTATAGGGTTGGACTTGGCAGAGGGTTTTGATTTGTTTCTGGCCATTCTCGAAATGAGTCGGGCATTTCTTTTCCCTTTGGCATTAGCAGCAAGGTTTTCCTTGGTTTTTTTACTCACAGGGTTTTTAATAGCCTCTGCACTCTTAGTTACAGTTTTGGGTAAGCCACCACCAGGGTCGGCCGAGGGTTTAGGCAGTAGAAGATGTAAGGGTACAGGCGGTTCGGCCTTGGTTTCAATTACCATGGGTTTATCAACCTGTACAGGGTCGGTGTCTTCAAAGCCATTACAGGCGATGAAAGCCCTCCAATTATCACCATGCAAACTCAAATGATAAACAACAATGAGCTTAATAAGCCCATGGTGGAACAGGCTACTGTCAGCCTTCTGCCTCTTAAAATTTTTCGACATTTTATACAGGGAACGATGAAAGTAGAAAGGCATGTTTAGAGGATACTCTATAAAAATCATCAGCAAACGCAGGTGGTAGAGGAACACAAGTCCGTATCGACCTTTACAGGTCACAAACTGCTTGACTAGCATTAATAAGTCGTGCCATCATGGTTTGAGCATAGATATGGGAATACCTCTGTCACAAGAGGTGACTTTGTGCGATAGAAACAACAATGTCCATGGCACTTCCTCGACCTTGCAATTCTTAAACCAACGTTGTCCCGAGGTAGGTAGCGTTATAGCAGAGCTGATAAATTGCTCATCAATATCCAACTGTATGTCGCCCACCTTGGCTCGACAGCCATCGAAGGTTACGAAAAGCTCTCGTGCTACACAAAGGTTAAAACCCTCAAATCGTTGTATAAAGGGGAGCCACCCATTTTCCTCCAGGTCTCTGTGGGCATTGTCAAACATTAATAGGGCTTGGTTGCCATTGGGCTCGACTCGCACGACTGGTTCCATGGAGCCGAAGGCATGGGAAACGAAGGGTTTGTATTCACCAACACACGCAGGAGCCAAGCTATCCGAGCTTAACAGAAATGAACAAGAAAAAATGGATAAGCATAAATGCAAGCATGTGAAGGTGGTGGAGTCTGCCATGCAAAATATTCATTATCCAAGTACAACCACCGTTTTACATAGCTGTTCAATCCATAATAGTAATTCAACCATCGAGTCATGTGTCCAACTAATGAAATCAAATGTGTATACCAATGTGCGCAAACGTTATTCCATAGTGTTTAAACACCTGACTTATAAATCAAAGCCAAAATCAACTATGCGCCAATGTATCATTTCATATAATCAAAAGTTTAACCGAGGTGCCAAACAACATTCATATAATTGACAAGCCAAAAGATTAACATAAGGATTATATCAAAGGACATAAATATAAAACATTTAATCATAACCCCTATGCATTTTCATAGAATCAATGATCAGGCAAGTCATATAAAGTGCAAATCCAAATGCTAAATGCCTTACAAACTCAAGAAAACCAAGTTATACAATCAACCGAAGTATGAGAACTGATTAGAGGATCTTTCCAGTTGTATAATGATCAATAAAAGGTGAGAACAATAGGAATGATGACAACAGAGATATTGACAGTTCAGATAATGATCGAAATACAACTTCGAAAGGAGAAGTTTTCACGCTTATAGTCGTGAAAACTTAACGAAGACAAATGTGCAAATGTCGCAAAAATGAAAATGTCGTTTATTGAAAATTGTGACGAAAAAAAATGATGTTTGTAAAACATTAGTGTAGGCAGCTTAATAGACGATAGGAAAAAGTGATTTGGCTTCCAACAGAGTCCAAGAGAAGCTTTTTGAAGCCTAGTTGGAAATAAGGAAGGTAGCACCACAACTAGCCGGAATCCAGTGTCATAGGAGAACCTGAGCATCAAATCAAGATACTCCAAGGAGCATGGTCATAGTTGGCCATTTGCATAGAGAATCAGGAAGTAAAGTTGTGGGAAAGTCAACAGGAAACATAACAACAACCTTGTAAGCTGCAACAGAAGATGGAGAAAGTAGTGCTGGAAGGAAACAATGCTTGATCAACACTATACAAGCACACAACCGAATGCACAAAGATATTTCGTGAAGTCAGCTACTGGATGGGAATTATCACAAGGAGAAATCAAACTCTAGAGGATGCGGATGCAATAATACAGTTGCTCAATGAGGAAGTTGCGGTCACCATGGATCCACTAAAGCAACAAGATAAATTTGACCAGATCTAGTAATAAAACAATGAGTTGAACACTTTGTTTGAAGCGCAATCGATAGCCAAGAAAGAGTTGCACGAATTTCGACCTATCGTCCAAATAGTGTACATGCAGATGCATTAGGTATATTCTATAGTCGATTCTGAATGGAAATCTCTGGTCACATCCAAGCCTAAAGAATGTATCACAGATGCGACTCAACAATTTTTCGTTGAAGCCTCACTCCTTACTAGGAAGTGGAAGGATAAAATTGGGGGTTTCCATGAAGTCAGGAAGAGGGCCTTAGAGTTGGTCCCTGAGTTGGGCCCTTCATTTGAAGAGGTAGAAAAGGAGAAAGTACAAGAAGAATATGAAATAAAAATGGAGGAGGACAAAGGAAAGAAACAGACACTCCTAGAAGCTTGGAAAGAGCCAAGTAATTGAATCTAGGGCGAGTCAAGGATTGTGGTTGGATCCTGTTGGGCCTTTCGTTTTTGGGTTAAAGTTGCACAAGGAGGACTACAGTCCTAGTTTTGGTCAAACATGAGTTGCGCAAGCTACAAAAGAGTTGGACAATGGAGCAAGCAAAGAAACATAAAACGATTGCAAAAATGGATAGCGCAACGCATGGATGATTTTAGGGGATAAATTTCGCTCATGGGTTAATTTTCCATGGTTTTTCCAAAAATGAGATTCTCTATTTTAAAAATGATTCGCCCAAATTCTATATGATAAAATTATTTTACCTTAAAAATTGCCAAAAATTTATAAAAACTATATAAAATCCTTATAAATTTGAATATTTTTACAAAAATATCACCAAACATTTATAGTTGACATATGAAGGATTAGTAAGATTCGCCAAGGTTTCTACATTTAAAAAAAAAATCCATCCTTAAAATAGAACAAGAACAATAAAGCATGTGGAGCCCAAAGCCAGAAGATCCCACTTAGCCTATATATGAGATGCATATTATTGTAAAAGGGTTGGATTTTATTGTTGGGTATGGTTGGGTGTAGTTTCTTATGTATAGGGTTTTGTCATAGATTATATAGAGGGCACAAGTAGATTAAAGGTTCCGTGAATGTAATTTGTATACAATTTTGGGGAAAAGAGTAGATAGAGCTCTGTGACATGAGTCTAGAGCCATAATATTGTAACACTCTACATATTTGTATCTCTAAGATTGTATCCGAGAAACTTTGCTGATAATATATATAGAAGGATCTTAAATTTTGAAATTGATGTGTCTTTTGTGTATATGTTTATGAATTGTCTCCTTACAGTACTTATTTACGGTTGATAAGATCAATGTGTTGTCTCTATTTATGAATGCTATCACAACTTGATTGTCTTTATTTACAGTATGAAAGTATTCATATATGTTCTATGGTTGGTATATATTGCGCAAGATCATGGTGAATATTGAGGATTATACAACCCACCTAAATATTCTATTTTCCCTTCCCTGTCTTTTTGTCTTGGTTGCACTTTGGGTGAGACTTCTTCTCTTCAGAGGAGATGAAAATGCCAGCGCTCTAGAGTACTCAGTGTCTTTTGTTGGTAACCGAAGAAGGACTTGTTGAGGGGTCATAAATACCTTTAACTCAACAACAGGAACCAAACCCTCCACCGAGGCCCAATTAGAATCTGCATCGTTTAATGGTGGAATGGTTCTCCAAATCTTGTTATCCGTCCAATTAATTGATGGGATTTACATTTTCTTTTGAAGGCTTCTCCTTTCGTTCAGACGTTCTCTTTATGTGTTTTTTTCTTATAGGTGGAACCAATACAAGATAAAATCCGGTATAAACCAACTAGGTAAGAAAGTGGGAAAAATTAACTACTGGAGAAGGTTGATCTTGGGATAACCCTTTCACTCTAGCATGCAGACAATGATTCTCTACCTCAGGTCTAGTATTAATACATTAACTTGTTGATGCTCAAATTATTGTCTGATACACAATTTATCATAATAAAACATTCATGCGATAAGCGATGGCAAGAAAATTAGTTTCCTTAACTCTAGTCATCAATCACATATTAACACATCGATTTACTTTCATCATTAAATATAAAAACTATAAAAACATTGAATCAAATAACTTATCAACAGATTTAGAAGTTCTTACTCATTACAACATACATTCATGAGATGAAATTGAAAATAATTCTTCCCCACATCCAATCATACACACTTTTGATGAAAACATAAACTTGTCTCTAGTCCTGAACAAGACTTCTCAATTAAAGAAGCTCAAAAATAGTTCTTTACAAATCCAAAAAATGAGGGTCTTTACAACAACCATCAACCTTTGCTAACGGGTCAATCCTCCTATTTATTACATACTATTAACTAAAAATAACTATTAAAGTGTATTTAAGTAAAACAAAAACTCGCCACATGGCGCTTTCCTCTATCAATCTTCAAAGAGTCATCAAATGATCTCACTTGAGTGGATGAATCTTCTCTTACTATAACCACTTGAAAAAGAGATCCTCACATGTGTTAGCATATAGGAATCAATGTTGTTCCATTGGGGCTAAAAGGATCTCTCTTATCTCCACCGCTTGTGCCCAATACTTGACTATATTGTCACTTAACTGCTGCAACATGGCTCGAGCTTTGATCGGGTGCTCCATGAACTGTCGCACCTGTCTTGGCACCATGTCTTCCACCTTCGCTATTTCTACATCCCATGATGAGTCTTGTTCGACATGTGATTTGACAATGTTTCACAAGTTTACAAAGTCATCGGGCATGTCGAATTCAGGGAGCCTGATGTCTTTCATTTCCCGGTTGATATTGGTCCATCTTTTCTCGCACTCAACCCATTTCTCTTAGACTTCCCGATGAGGTTCCTGAGCCATTTTTACCCAATATTCGGCCAATTTTCTTATGCAGTCAATGTTTCTTTCTCTTAGCACACAGATGTCATGATCTTCGGTGTCTTGACCTTGTTTCATCGTGTTGATATAGTCAATCCTTTCCACGACTTGGTGAGATTTATCATACCACCTCTCCATATCCTTGCACATCACCAGTGCCATGAGGGTTTCTTATAGAAGCTCAGATATCCTTGCATTGAATAGGTTTCCTTCATCTGTAAATTTGTTATAGGCCTCCTAAAATTCACTTCTCAGGAACATTGCGGCCTGTGTATTGTCTTGGTAATATTTCTCCAAGTGGTGCAAATGTTCCAATTATTTTAGAGCAGCAACCAACTCCTCTTCATTCCTTTTCTCTCTATCTAAGGTGGCAATTGTGATTGTCATCCCTGCGATGATAACTTCGAATTTCTTTGCATGCTCTATGTTGATCAAATTTTCCCCTGTGGTGATGAGGATGGAGCAATCTAGAGTGATCCTCCTCTTCTTGGTGGTTCTTTTCACGATAGATTTCCTTTTCCGGTCATAAGCAATAGCATGTATGCCAACAAATTCATCCAAGGGTCCATGGATTTGTTGATCTCCCCAAGTGAGCATATTTCCCAAGCTCCCGATGGTATATATTTGTTCAAGACTGGGTTCTTGAACTTCCTTCGTGTGTTTCGATGGACCGACTTCTATTTTTTTCTCATTGGGAAGTTGAGTACCAATTGAAATTGAGGTGTTGACGGTAGGCTTGGTACTTACTTGATAATCGGTCGTTCAGACATCAATTTCTTGTTGTGGATATTATTCCTTTTGTTCACCCGACCCTGGCTCGTCTGTCGGACTATCCTTTTGAGTTTTCAGTACATTGGGTGGTTTAGTGTCTAAGACATTTTCGACCTCCTGTTCATTGTGTGAAGGGCTCTTAATTTGGGCATCGGGGGCTAGAGAATATGTCTTCTCTGGCTCCTTTTCTTCTATGATCTGTATAGGGGTCACTAGGTATACCTTTGGGCTCTCATCATCATCATAGATGTTTATCAATTCGTTGAGGGAGTTTGGTGCACTTTCTCTCCCTGATGCTCTAACTATCTTCAACTGAGCTGAAACATCCCCTGGTGATCCGACCACTAGCATTTTTATTTTAGGGATGTCTAACCCGACAATTTCATTAATGTCTATCAGTTGAGGGATGATTGGGCCTACCTTGCTTTCATCTGGGTTGTCGACAGGGGACCTTGTCATTCCTATGAGGTTTGGGTCTTCTTGCAGCTGATCAATCACTCACTAAGATTTTTCTATCATGAGCAACCCCCTTTCCCATGTGTCTTGTGTCATAGGGAAACCTTTATTCTGTGATAGAGCTACCAGGGGAACCTATGTTTCTTCTGTCACTATAATTTCTTCCCTGGCTCTGATGGCCTCTTGAGCCAATTTCTCTATGGTCATCACCTATTCATCTAGGCTCATGGCCTTGAACCTGGTCATTTTGGGGTCCACCATTCTTTCCACCACCTCTTCCGAGTATTGGTCACTTTCTGTGAAGACTTCATCTTCAAATTTATCATGGGCCTATAACCAACAAGAAGACACTTGAGAAGCATGTTTCAAGACCAAAATTTTTGGATCTTTCTTGTGAAATTGGTTTGTCTAGAATCTGAACTCTAGTTGGCTTAGCCCTTCTTTTTTAGCTTGAGAGGTGTCTTTCACCAAGTAGAAACCTACATGGAAACCATAAGGTATGAACGCTTGCTTCTTGCCCTTGACCAAGGTAGTGTTGTAGCTTTGAAGGATGATCTGGTAGCATATTTCTCTGACTACAAGCTGGTCCGAGACATGAGCCAGAAGGATATGTGGTGCTCCGGTGGCCCCGAACACCCTAATGTAGGTGTCGCGCTCATCCAAGTACCAGTGGCCTACCTTTGATATCATCTTCTTGGCCGCAGCCTATAGTCTCGGGCATTCTTTCTTAAAAAGAATGAAATAAATTCATGCAATGAACTCATCGCAAATGAGAGAGTAAGACTTCTTGTACCTTCTCTCCCATAGGATGCTAAAATAAACATGGACCGGGATACCTACGACATGCCATCTCAGGTTCATGCCGACGAAGATGTTTCGGGCGCACATGACATCTAGCAAATATGAAGCCATGTAGAAGTCTAGTGTCTCTCCTTACCTTTAGTGTCTGGGCCTGTTGGATGTAGATACTTAGTTGCTTAGAAATGATCGCTCCCTAGTTGAAGTCGCTCCCAAAAATTGCCACTATGTAAGCTAAGGGCATCCATGCCTATGAAAATATGGAGTAGTCCTTCTCTCCATATAAATAGCACATGAGAGCCATCAAATGGATGTATGGCTCCCTTAAGTTGGTCATTTGGTACCAACCAGTGCTTTGGTTGGTGTATTTCTTATCTTCCCTCCACTATGAGTCCATCACTCGGCTGTTGTCATGGTTCTTGTAGAACTTAATGATGAAATTTGTATTCATCCGCTCCTTGGGGTCTCGGAGTTTGTAGTCTTTCTGGACCTCTATCGGAAGGAACACCCCGACACAACCACCATTTTCATTGTTTATTAAACATTTATGTGTGTCTGTGTGGGCGATTATCCACTTCAGAAATTCAATGCAGGGAAAAAATGGGTTATTCTCACAACCATATGTAGGTACGACCATCGGATGTTCGGGAACACCTCGTCATCGAGTTCTCTTACATATGGATCACTATGTGGGATATATTGCAAGTATTTCTCCCAACTGATCTTTTTAAACATATCTCCCCAATGTGGGAGTGTCTCCTTGGTCCTTGTGCTTTCCTCTATATCTACAAAGGCTAGAGGTTGAATAAAAACCTTCTTCATTGTTGTTTTGATGACATGTTCCGGTCTCAGAGTGTATTCCAGTTTTTTTGCGACCCCTAGAGAGGAGCCTTCTCCTACCTTAGGTTCTTTCATCTTTGGCACCCTCGAAGATCATCTAGTGGTTGGCATTCTTGGAGACAATGTTCCTACAATTGAAATAACCTTTAGAGACTGTATAAAGAACAAAACCGGATAAAAAATATATGAAATTTAACCATGTAAAACCCACAGACTTGGATATGTACCTGAAAATCATACTAAACCTAGTTATTTGATACTCACAAGATCTCTGCAGCTTTCGAATTACTCGTCCTTCTTCTTTGGATGCTTAGAATTTCCTTATGCGTAGAATGATTTTGTTTACAATGACTCAAGAGAATTTAAACTAGGGAAGAACTTACCGGGTCGCATCATCCATTCAATTCGGGTGATGAGTGAAATTTAAACAAATCTGTTGCCAAATTTCTGCAACTTAAATTCATCATGGGTTGACCGCGGAGGCGCGAGGGGTGATGTTGTCTATTGGTGATTTTAAACGATTGTTTTGATTGGCGAATGCGTAGAAACTAATGCAGGATTTAGTATTAATTAGCCTCTTAAATGCTCAAAAATCTAATCGTATCTAACGTTAAAACATCCCATAGTGTTTCTTTATCAGTGGGTGGATCGAGGATCGAGGGTGAACTATGAACGTTTTCGTCGATGTCCCTCGCAAAAGCTCTGATGCCAATCAATATCATCGTACAATGTTGTTGTGGTAAAGCTAACTTTGAGATGTGACTTGGACTTAGGGAACCAAGAATGACTTAGGGAAGGACAAGGTTGTACGTTTCTCCAATCTGGCAAAGACACATGGTGTTGAAGACCAGTGACCTAATTCATGTATATTAATTGGAGTCAGGACTTTCCTTAATTTTTGGATTCTAAAAAAAACCTGGGCTTGCCGATGCCGAAAAGGTATATAGGGTCGGCGATCGGTGATAAACCTAGCACATGTTTTTCTATGGATTAGCTTCCTTGAAAAGTCGCGATGTTGAAACGCATCGGGGATCGGTGATTGGGATAACTCTTTAGCGTGGTCAGAATGTTCGTTGTGATCCTTTTAGGTCTTCCCCGATTCCTATAAGCACATCAGACATCAACTATAAGAAATATATTTTTCTTCTTAGTTAACGTCTATTCCTCTCGTCTTTTACCGATGTCGAAGAAGAATCGGCTATCGGAGATATCCTTATGCAAACATTTGCCACAAACAAAAAATTCATTTTGTCGACGCTGATGGAGATCCGTGCTCGGTGACTAAGGTTTCTTGAGTGGTTCTTTTCCATATTTGAATTCCTTCCGATGTTGAATTTGAGTGCATCAGGTGAAGTGTTTTGGTTGTTGATTCTTTATTTAGGTTTTATTGTATTTTAAGTCATAAATTCAAACAAACTTGAATAGCTGATGAGAGTCATGATAACAAGCAAAGACAAAACATTTCTCATAGTGGAGTTGAATTAGATATTGCAAAGATCAAGTGGTACCCAAAAAGTAAAAATTGACATAGGCTTTTTAGGGTGTGTTGAGCGCTCAACAAATGGTGACTTACTGGGTGAAAGAAAAATCTATGTTCCTACCTTAAGCTTGGCTGATGAAAAAAATAGTTAAGAACTTAACTAGTTTTTTATCAGAGACCCTTGTATCCTTGCATTTTAAATTCCCTGGTTGGTGCATTTGGGCCTTCCTGTGGGGTTTTCAACCTTTATTCCACCTTTGTTTCCTGCAACCCTGACCCATGCCCCCTTTGAGAAGAGTCTAGCAAAGAATTCACTGGAACTAGGCCTTTTAATTACCCTTATTCACTTGTTATGGTGTTGCTCCACTACCAGCGAGCGTCCATAGCCCTGGCGGAGTCACACCAACGCCATAGACCTTTCTCCATTGCCAGTGAGTGTCCATAGCCCTGGCGGAGTCACCCCAACGCCATAGACCTTTCTTCGCTGCCAGTGAGTGTCCATAGCCCTGGAGGACTTATCTGCATACACTCTCCTACTGTGCAGTCATTTGATATAGTTGATTTTTTATTTCGACAAAATGCCCTGAGTAAGTGTGAGAGGTGGACATCTGTAATTTGAAAAATGAGATGGTTAAGGTGAAATTTTTTCTAGTTCTATATCTGAGGTATATGTATTCCTTTCTAGCTAACCATATTTCCCTTAACGTTTTACCAGACCACCATGCAGATGCTTCATCAATTTTCAAAGGTTTTTCATTTTCCCAGGTTAGATAGAGAACCCCTCAAAACAACCACAGGTCCCATAGTGATTGTTGTGTGGTATGAGAGGGATGAGTCAGGAACAAAGTTTGTGATATATCATGAATTAAGGTCAACCATTGTATTTCTAAACACATTATTTAAAAGTGTAAAATTACAATACCAAACGACAAAACAAAAAATGCATTCCACAATCGACCTGTCTAAACAAAACATCATGAAAACATAAACCTATTTTCTTTTTAATATAAATATTGTTTTAGGGCTTGGCCATTCACCTGGAGGGCATTAGGTTCCCCCCTTAGATTCAACAGCTGATAACTGCCTACTCCAATCTTCTTGGCCACCTGGAAAGGTCTGAGCCATAGATTTTGAAACTTAGAATGTTTTCCTTTTGGCTCATTCTCTCTATCCCATTTCAAGACTAAGTCTCCTACTTCAAATTTATTCTCATTAGCCTTATGCTTATCAAACCACCTTTTCACTATCTGTTGATGAACTATGAACTTTTATTTTTCTTTCTCCCTCTCTTCTTCCAACATAAGGAGGGTATCAATTATTTGTTGTAAGAATGATGAGGGTTGTCCTCTTGAACCCCAAGCAAGTTGAAGAGATGGAAGATATAGCTCGTTCGGTGGATTCATGTCTGTATACCAGGAAGTATGGGAAATCCCCTATAGATTTCTTGGGTTTAAATCTATCATTCCATAAAGCATTATGAAGTGAACTATGTCAATTCCTTTGGTTGTATGCAACTGTTTTCTTCAATATCCTCACTAGGTTCTTATTAGTTGATTATGCCACTTCGTTCCCCTATGGGTAGTAGTTTGCAGAGTATCTGATTATAATTCCTTTGTATAGGGAAAATTTTGTTAATAAGGTGGAAGAAAAATAAGTTGCATTATCAAAAACAAGGACAGAGGGTACAACAAACCTTGTGACCAGTTGTTGTTCTATGAATTGGATCACCACCTTTTCGTTTACATGAGTCAGAGGGATGGATTCTACCCATTTATTGAAATAATATGTGGTGGTTATTATGTATCTATGTTTTTTTAAAGAGTTCAGTGTAATGTCTCCTATGATATCTAACCCCCATTGCTCGAACGACATGGAAACAACCATCGGTTGGAGTGGGACAATTGCTCTCTTCTCCCTCCCCACACTTATTTGACAAGTCTTACTGTTTCTAGAGTATGTGTGAGCATCCTTGAACAGAGTAGGTCAATAATAGCTAGCTCTCAGTATTTTATGAGCAATGGTGTTTCCTGTGAAATATATACTTGTAGGACCATTATGGAGCTCCTTCAGAACTTTGCATGAATCTTGACGTTCAAGACATATTAAAATTACCCCATCGTAATTAACACAGAAGAGCATTGAATTTATGGCACAATATTGTGTAGATTTTAACCTGAGGGCTCTCCTTTCCCTAGGGTTTAGCTTTTCAAGGAAATTCCCATGATGTAGGAGATAAGTTAATTTCTCATACCAATACTCTTGCCTTGGGGAGACGTATGAAGCTTCACCACACCATAATGCCAATTATTTCTCCCATCTGGGGTCTTCATTTACTTGGTCCTGGGCTTCAGCTACCAGTTTGCATAACCCTCGTCCCTTAACCAGTTTAGTAGGTTTTATATCTATATCAAATTCTTGGACTACTTCCATATAGTTTCCTCTTCTTTCACCCATCTCTTGTTGAGTAAAAAAGGATCGGACTGGAGGGTGATCCACGATGACTTTGGTATGGTTCTTAAGGATGTAAGATCTAAAGTGTTTTAATTCCTTTTATAATGCATAAGCCTACTTGTCTATACCAGGGTAATTTAGTTCATCCCCTTGAATATTAGTTCTCATGAATGATATCGGGGCCTCATTGTTTTCATCATACTTCTAAGTTAATACTGCAGCTAACGATTGGTCAGAGGCGAAAGTATAGAGGAAAAAATATTTTCTAAAATTGGGGCTTCGCAACACTGGGGCTTGAGATATTGCAGTATTAATATTGTTGAAATCCTTTCTCTTTTTATCATCCCACTTAAATTCAACATCTTTATGAATCATTTTTTGTAAGGGTTTGATCGTTTCAGCGAAATTGAGGGAGAATTTCCTCACAAAATTGATATTTCCAAAGAATGATTGCATAGATTTCTTATTGTGAGGCAATGGAAGTTGAGATATAGCTTTAATCCTTTCTGGTTCTATGTGAATGCTCGCTTGAGATATAATGTGGCCTAACAACTTATCTTCTTTGACACCAAAAATAGTTTTCTTAGGGTTTAAGGATATACCATATTTCCTACACCTTTCAAAAATCTCAGTTAAATGTTGGATGTGATCTTCTCTATTCTTTGAATACATAGTCACGTCATCCAAATATACTACTACACACCTATTTATTAGTCCCCAAAATGTTACGTCCATGGCCCTCTGGAAGGTCACCTCTGCATTGATTAACCCAAAAGGCATACACTTATAAGCGAAGGTTCCCCACTTGGTTCGAAAGTTAGTTTTCAAGCGGTCTTCTTCTTAAACTAGAACCTGGTTGTAACCTGAGAAATCGTCCAGTAGGGAGAAAATATTAGAACCTGACATGGTCTTCAAAAGTTGCTCCATTGGTGGAACTGGATAGTTGTCCTTTTCTGAAGCTCTGTTGAAGTTTCTGAAATCTATGCATAGGCGGATATCCCCAAACATTTTCCTCATAGGAACCAAATTTTGTACCCATGCAAAGTGTCTAAGATGGAAGATAATTTTGGCATCTAATAGTTTCTTTAAATCCTAACACATGTTAGGTTCCAGGGATGGGTGGTACTTTTGGAGCTTCTGTTGGGAGGGTTTCACTTCAGGTTTTAACGGGATAGTGTGTTGAATGATACGGGTGTCATAAGTTTTTAGATCTCAATAGGACCACGTGAAAACATATTGATATTGTCTGAAAAGTTTGAGATAGGCCTTCCTTTCCTTTTTAGACTGTAACACCTAGGGTTTCAAACCCCCGTTTTAAATAATGTATTGTTACAATGTTGAGAGGCATGAGTGCCCAAACAATTATTAAAGGGCTAGTATGCCCAAGAAATGTAATGTTTTGATCATTATTAATAATAAACACATCATTAGCTGCTAGACTAACAAAGAATAGAGTTATAGGGGGCTATGATTCCACAAGAGAGGGGGATTGAGGGGCTAAATGTTTATTCCTATGTTAATTACCCTTTTTGTCTAAGGGAGGGGATTGATTACGTGATATTCTTGGGGAAGGCCAGGAGGTTCTTGATTCCTCAGGAAAATACTTAAACCCATCCCTGGTCTGATTGTGGGGTTGTTTGTTGGCTCGTCTACTCCTTCACTCCTGCATTCATACCATTATTTTTGTCACGCCCTTTCATGCACTCACTCACCCATTCATTGATCTATCCCCACCTGCGTCTCGAGTGGGTAAAGGGAAAGAAATTGCTGAAGATTATCCATGGGATAGTTGGTTGTAATGGTTGCTAGTGCAATCCAGCCATGACTTGGGGCCTACATGTCTAAGATGCATTGGCATGTTCCCTGTTTTTCTCACAAATGTGAGTTCTGAGAGTTGCAACATTGACATTCTAGACCAGTTATGTTGGATGCCTTGGAAAAAGGAGAAGGACTGCCTGAGGGACTATGTGGCAGAAAAGGGTGGAGGTCCATTCTCTTGGGTGGTATAGACAGGTTGGAAGAGAGTTGGGTACTTGGATTGTTGTGGGTTTTGGGAAACCTATGATGTCTTGAGAGATGAATGGTTTGAGAACCCAAGTACAGTCTGGAACCATCCTTTTGGATTCATAGCCCTGGCTCAGGGGTGACATTGTTGTTGAGATTTGGAGTAGTGGTGTCTATGGTTGGGTGGAACGTCCTTGGTCTACAGCGAGTTGGTGTCACCTTTTTATAAATATAAGTTCTCTCTGTTGTGATATTATTATCTATGTATGAATGTATTTCACTATGTATTTATAATTATTGTTTAAATAAGAATTATATTATGCATGCTTGTTGGATATTGCTGTGAATGTTGCTAAATATTATATCTTATGCATTCTTATTAATTAAAGAAGGTATCAGTAAGAGTAAGAAGTCCAAGGGTGGGATTGTAGGTAGTATGCCCCGACCTGTGGGTGGCTGGCGATGTTACCCTAACCATGTTATTGATTGGCATATGATTCAGGTAGAGATGGAGGGAGACTTTCAGGTTCAGCCAATGCGGGTATTGGATAGAAAGGTCAAAATGCTCCAGAATCGAGTTATAGAGATGGTAAAAGTTCATTGGACCTACTACGGTCGTGAATATGCTACCTGGAAGCATGAATATACCATGTAGGAAAAGTACCCATATATTTTTTAATAAATTTGAGATTTTGATCTCTATTTTGTATATGTACTAAGGACAGTGCCAACATAAGGGAGAGGGGATGTAACACCCTGGGTTTCGAACCCCCATTTTAAATAATGTATTGTTATAACACTAAGAGGCCTGGGTGCCCAACTAATTATTAAAGGGCCACTATGCCCAATAAATGTAATGTTTTGATCATTATTCATAATAAACACATCCTTGGCTACTAGACAGACAAGGACTAGAGTTATTGGGGGCTATGATTCCAAAAGAGAGGGGGCTTGAGGGGATAAATGTTTATTTGTATGTTAATTACCATTTTTTCCTAAGGGAAGGGATCAATTACGTGACATTCTTGGGGAAGGCCAGGAGGTTCTTAATTCCCCATGAAAATACTTAAACCCATCCGTAGTATGATTGTGGGGTTGGTCGTTGGCTCGTCTGCTCCTTCAATCCTCCATTTGTACCATTATTTCCCTCATGCCATTTCATGCACTCACTCACCCATTCATTGATCCATCCCCACTTGTGTCTCAGGTCGGTAAAGGGAAAGGAACTACTGAAGATTAGCCATGGGATAGTTGGCTATAATGGTTGTTGGTGCAATCCAACCATGACTTGGGGCCTGCATGTATGATATGCATTGGCCTGTGCCCTGTTTTTCTCACAACTGTGAGTCCTGAGAATTCCATCATTGTTATTATAGACCAACTATGCTGGAAGCCTGGAAAAAGGAAAAGGACTGCCTGAGGGACAACGTGGAAGAGAAGGGTGGAGGTCCATTTTCTTGGGTGGTACAGGCTGGGTGGAAGAGAGATGGGTACTTGGATTGTTGTGGGTGCTGGGAAACCTATGAGAGCTTGAGATTTGATTGGTTTGGTAACCCAAGTACACTCTGGAACTATCCCTATGGATTCATAGCCCTGGATTGGGTGTGACATTGCTGTTGAGATTTGGAGCAATGGTGTCTATGGTTGGGTGGAACATCCTTGGTATGAAGCCAATTGGTGTCACCTTTTTATAAATATAAGTACTCTCTGTTGTGATATTATTATCTGTGTATGAATGTATTCTGTTGTGTATTTTTAATTATCATTTAACTAAATCTTAGATTATGCATGCTTGTTGGATATTGTTGTGCATGTTGCTAAAACTTGTATCTTATGTGTTCTTATTAATTAAAGAAGGTATAAGTAAGAGTATGAATTCCAAGGGTGGGCTTGTAGGTAGCATGCCCCAGCTTGTGGGTGGCTAGGGATGTTACATAGACACTATCTTTCCTAGATTTATATTCTTGGAGTTTTTCGGGGTTCCTAAATTTATAGTTTCATGCATGGGACAAGAACTCCTTGTCTTTGCATTCTTTGACCCTTTAAGTCTTTCCATTAGGTCAAAAAGGTTTTCTAAATTGGTTATTCCCTTCGGTATCATGTGAGACATTGATTTGTCAGTCGGTTGATCTGTCTGAGGATCGGTTTCTACTATTTTTTCCTAGAATACTTCCTCGTCAATTGCCAAGTCTTTAAAATTATCCTGATTGGTCAAAATGTTTATGATCTGTTCATCTCCTTCAAAGACTTTCCAATTAGCAATATTTTTGGGCACCTATGGTTTGTAGAGTAGCTCCACAATGAACCGGGGGTCGTTGTCCCGGGCATCGTTGTAATATTAAAGGCTTCAAAATTTTCTATTAGCATGTGCACTTCCTATTGGTAATTCCTTAGGTGTGGAGAGTTTCAATGTAGACTATTCCTTACTTGCCTAACGATGATTTCAGAATCTCCAAAAACCTTAAATTTTTTAACGTTTAATTTTATGGATTTATTTATCCCTTGAACTAGAGATTCATACTTGGTGGTATTGTTTGTGCATTCGAACTCTAGTATACAGAACATGAAATGTTGTTTACCTTTTGGATCAATGAGGATGCACCCTACCCCTAATCCTTCTTGCGATTTAGATCCATTAAAGTATAAGGTCTAAACTTGTGGGAAAAACCTATCGGATTCCTCTTTCTTGTTACTTTCCTGCTCTCCTCCCGTTTGTTCCGTGATTTCTAACATAGGTTCTTGAGAAAAGAGGGTTTCCTCTGCCGCCGTCGGCAATTTCACTCGAAAAATCATTTCAGATTTTTGAGTAAGAGGGACATCATATGAGAGGGGGGAGAAATTCCAGAAATCGGAGTCACGGGAATAATTTCCTAGCACGAGGAAATCTGTAGATGAGGGTTCATTGAGGGTTTCTAAGTCAGTGACAGTATGTTTTAGATATCTTTACCTATCGATCCTAATCATATTCATGTCCCTTTAATGGTATCCAAAGGTGATCCTAGTATGTAATAAAGTATCTATTTAACTTCTCACACCAATCTCAACTTAATAAAAATCCATAAGTTTCTGGAATATCTACTACAATGATGTCAATTACTTGTACAAATTTGGGGTGTGTAGTTATTTTGATCATTACATCTTTGAGTTCTCCTGTGACCCTCACCTTCATTCTGTCTAGCTGTATCACATGTTTATCTATTTTGATAGGGACTGCATTTAATGTTTTGCAAATAGACATTGGCATAACATTGGAGGATGCTCCTGAGTCAACCAAACAATTATGGAGGTTTCTATTGAAGACTTCAAATGTCAGGAGGAATGGTGGGACAAACAGTTTTCCCTTCTTGTCTTCAGAGCAAGCATTCACCATTGGCTTATTTCCTAGATATGTGGGACTTAGATTTCCTCCTTGGTTAGTTCTTGTTGTGGGATTTTCTACCGATTTCAATGCTTGTAACATAAAGTCCTTTTGTTGAGGGATTCTACATATGTCTAATACCGATATTTTTTCCTTCAACTTTTCAAGTCTTCTACTATGTTGTAGTCTATCTTGGGTGATTCGCATGTATGGATGTTTATAAGGTTTCTTCGGGGAGAAAAAGGTTCTTTTAGGTGATTGAGAGCTAGTCCTCCCAAATTTTGGGTCGTAGTAAGGTCGTTTGAGACAAGTTGACCCCTACTTCGTGTTTGCACAACCGAGAATTTTGTGGGTGGTTCTTGAACCTCAAATAGGTCATCGGAAGGCATAGTTAAATCATTGTCCCATATAAACATGGTTGTTTCTTCTGGTGGATTGACCTCTTCCTGATCGAAAATATTCATAGTTGAGCCACTTGATTGTTCGGTCAAGGAGAATTCATCTAGAAACCGATTGGCCATCAAATTCATGGCATGCACCCATTGAGGGTAGTCTCTTTCAAAGTGTTTCTCTTGATGATAGGTACAGAAAGAGACGGATGCTACATTTTCCATATCAATGTTTAAGTTGGTTGGGGGAGGTTCAATCTCTTTAAAAGGAAGATTTATTTAAAAAAAGGTTTATAGGGACTTTGTCCTTGGTTTCCCTCCCCTTCATTTCTCTTCATGTCTATGATTTCATTTGAAAACTTCTTGACCATGCGTTGTAGGTATTCTATGTCCCCACTTCCCTTTTTGAGACCTTGTTTTTTTTTGTTTCCCTGGGGGTCTAGTCAACATGAGCCCTCTCCTGGGAGGAGATTGAACTTATTTCTTAACCAATGAGACCTGGCCTTCTTTGCATCCTTTCATTTGGAACTATATCATTTTGTCTTCTTCAAATTTCTCATCTAAAGTTGTTTTGGCATCCCTTTACAAAAACATGGAAATAGAAGCTGGGAGAGCATTAGCATATACTTCGATTTGCAACTCGTGAGTGGGTTTAGCTTTGAGTTGGAATTTTTTTAAGATAGTGGTGAATCTTTGATTGAATTATTTGTCCTTCTCCTTTGAAATCATGGAGGTGGTGAACAACTCAGCCATCAAGGCTCCTGTAGTGGTTTCTTCTGCAAATTTATCTAGAAAATCCTTTTGAAACTTCATCCAACTAGTTATGGATCCTACAGGTAAGTTAAAATACCATGTGGAGGCCGAATTCTTGAAAGTGTAGGTGAAAATCCTGCATAATATGTCTTCATGTTGAAAATTCATTAGTCTGATAGTCGGTATGAACTTTTTGATATGGTCTTCAGGAAATCCTGAGGTTTCAGTGTCAAATTTAGGGAGTAACTTCTCTAGATGTTGGGGCAGATTGTGTACTCATCCAGGGATGGCCAAAGCATATATGTCCAACCAAGGTTGATTATTTTGAGGTGGGTTTCCCCTTTATTCATCATGGTCATTGTTATCTTCCATGTATTCAAATATTTCTGAGTTTTAACTCTTCCTCTTCAGAAAAATCATCGGGCTCAGAGTAGTTGTCAGTCGGTGTTTCAGAGATTAGGTTAAGAGGATGCTTGATTTCGATGAGAGAGAAATCTATCAGGTCTTCTACTGTGTGCACAAAAACCTAGTCAGGGGACTCGAGCATTGGATTGCTTATTTGTTTTCTTCGAGGAAGTAACGGAGCTAAGGGAAATGCATCGATCTATTGGGTGTAATATCTTGTGATTCTTATGAATTGGTTCAATTCCTCATGAGGAAGAGCGTAAGGTATATCAGGGAATAGATGTTCTTCCTCGTGTTGGGGTGAGTTACTTGTTTAAGGAGTACTCAGTGTGTGGTTTGTCTTGGGAATGACTAGCCATGCATGTGGGTTATTTTGAATCTACAGGCTGAGTGAAAGATTTTTATAAAACATATTGTCAGACATTCATTCTGCAAGCCCTCCTTCTAGCGTCAATTCTATTGAGGTGTCCTAAATCCCTTTAACTCAACAACAAGAACCAAACCCACCAACGAGGCCCAATTAGACTCTACAACATTTAATGGTGAAATGGTTCTCTAGATATTGCGATCCAACCAATTAATCGATGGGATTTATGTTTTCTTGTGAAGGCTTCTCCTTAAGTTCAGATGTTCTCTTTTTGTATTTTTTTCTTATAGGTGGAACCAATAAAAGATAAAAGCCAATATAAACCAACTAGATAACAAAGTGGGAAAAGTTAACTACTGGAGAAGGTTGATCTTGGGATAACCCTTTCACTCTAGCATGCAAACAATTGTTCTCTACCTCAGGCCTAGTAATAATGCATTAACCTGTTGATGTTAAAATTATTGACTAAGACACAATTTATCACAAGAAAACATGCATGCGATAAATGATGGAAACAAAAATAGTTTCCTTAACTCTAACAATCAATCACATATTAACATAACAATTTACTTTCATCATTAAAGATATGAACTATAGAAACATTGAATCAAATAACTTATCAACAAATTTAGAAGCTCTTACTCGTTACAACATACATTCATGAGATGAAATCATAAATAATTCTTCTCCACATCCAATCATACACACTTTTGATGAAAAATCAAACTTGTCTCTGGTCCTGAACAAGACTTCTCAATTAAGGTAGCTCTAAAATAGTTCTTTACAAATCCAAAAAATGAGGGTCTTTGCAACAACCATCGACCTTTGCTAACAGGTCGATCCTCCTATTTATAAGATACTATTAAGTAAAAATAACTATTAAAGTGTAGTTAAGTAAAAAACAAACTCGCCACATGGTGCTTTCCTCTATTAGTATTCAAAGAGTCATCAAATGATCTCACTTGAGTGGATGAATCTTATCGTACTCTGACCACTTGACAAAGAGATCCTTTCATGTGTTAGCATATGGGAATCTATGTTGTTCCATTGGGGCTGAAAGGATCTCTCTTATGTCCACCGCCCATGCTCGATACTTGACTATTCTGTCACTTAAATGCTACAGCATGGCTCAAGCTTTGATCAGGTGCTCCATGAACTGTCGCACCTATCTTGGATCCATGTCTTCCACCTTCACTATTTCCGTAGCCCATTATGAGTCTTGTTCGTCATGCGATTTGACTATGTTGTGCAAGTCGACAAAGTCATCGAGTGTGTCAAATTTGGGGAGGCCGATGTCTTGCATTGCCCAGTTGATCTTGGTCCATCCTTTCTCGCACTTGGACCATTTATCTTGGACTTCCTGATGAGGTTCCTGAGCCATTTTTACCCAATATTCCACTGATTTCCTTATGCAGTCGATGTTGCTTTCTCTTAGCACTCGGATGTCATGCTATTCATTGTCTCGACCTTGTTGCAACACACTGATATAGTCAATCCTTTCCATGGATTAGTGTGTTTTCTCATACTACCTCTCCATATCCTTCCATGTATCCAGTTCCATGAGGGTGTCTTCTTGAAACTCGGCTATCCATATTGCAGTGAATATGTTTCGTTCATATGTAAATTTGTTGTAGGCCTCCTGGAATTCACTTCTCAGGAATACCATGGTCTATGTGGTGTCCTGGTAATATTTTTCCAAGTGATGCAAATGTTTCAATTCCTTCATAGAAACAACCAACTCCTCTTCATCCCTTTTCACTCTATCCAGGGTGGCATATGTGATTTCCATCCCTGTGTCAATAAGTTCAGATGTTTTGGCATGCTCTGTGTTGATCATATTTTCCTCCATGATGATGAGGATAGAGAGATCTAGAGTGATCCTCCTCTTCTTGGTGGTTCTTTGCACGATATCTTTACTTTTACAGTCATAAGAAATATCATGTATGTCAGCGAATTCATCCACGGGTTCGGGGATTTTTTTATCTCCCCAAGTGAGCATATTTCCCAGGCTCCCAATGGTATATATTTGTTCAAGACTGGGTTCTTGAACTTCCTCCATATGTTCTGATGGACCGACTTGTGTTTGTTGATCATCGAGAAGTTGAGTACTGATGAAAATAGAGGCATTGGGGGTAGGCTTGGTACTTACTTGATAATTGTTCGTTGAGACGTCGATTTCCTGTTGTGGAGCTTCTTCCTTTTGTTTGCCCAACCCTGGCTCATATGTCAGACTATCCTTTTGCATTTCTGGTACATTGAGTGGTTCAATGTCTATGAAACATTTGACCTCCTATTAATTGTGTGAAGGGCTCTGAATTTGGATGTCGAGGGCTGGGGAATATGTCTTCTCTAGCTCCTTTTCTTCTATGATCTATATAGGGGTCACCAGGAATACCTCCAGGCTCTCTTCATCATCATATATTTTTATCAATTCATCGAGGGGGTTTTTTGTACTTGATATCCCTGATGCTTCGACTGTCTCCGACTGATATGAAACATCCCCCAGTGATTCGGCTTCTGGCGTTGTGATTTCAGGGTTATATAACCTAGCAATTTCATCAATGCCTATTAGTTCAGGGTCGCTTGGGCCTGCCTGGATTTCATCTGGGTTGTCGACAAGGGACCTTGTCATTCCTATGAGGTATGGCTAATATTTCAACTGATCAATCACTCACTGAGCCTATTCTATCATGAGAAAACCCCTTGCCCATCCATCCTGTGTCATAGGGAAACCTCTATCCTTCACTGGAGATTCCAGAGGAACCTCTGTTTCTTCTACTGCTATCATTTCTTCCCTGGCTCTGAGGGCCTCTTGAGTCGATTTCTCTATGGTCATCACATGTTCATCCATGCTCATGGCATTGAAACTGGTAATTTTTGGGTCTTCCATTCTTGCCACCACATCGTCCCAGTCTTGGGAGTTTTCTATGAATACTTCATCTTCAAATTTATCATGGGCATACAACCAATAGGAAGACACTTTCGAAGCGTGTTTCAAGACCAAACCTTTTGGATCGTTATTGTAGAATTGACATGTATGGAATCTGAACTCCACTTGGCTCATCCCTTCTTGTTTGGCTTCAATGGTGTCCTTCACCAAGTAGAAACCTACATGGAAACCATAAGGTATGAATTCCCTCTTCTTGTCCTTGACCAAGGTAGTGTTGTATCCTTGCAGGATGGTCTAGTAGCATATTTATTTGACTACAAGCTAGTCTGGGACATGATTCGACAGGGGATGTGGTGCTCCAGTGGCCCCGAACACCCTGATGTAGGTGTCACACTCGTCCAAGTACCAGTGGCCTACCTTTGATATCATCTTCTTGGTCGCAACAGATAGTCTCAGCCATTCTTTCTTAAAAATAATGAAATAAATTCCTGTGATGAACTCATCGCAAATGAGGGAGTAAGACTTCTTGTACCTATTCTCCCATAGGGTGTTGAAATAAACATGGATCGAGATTTCTACGACATACCAACTCAGGTTCATGTCAACGAAGATGTTTCGAGCGCACATGACATTGAGAAGATATGAATCCATGTATAGGGATGGTGTCTCTCCTTCCTTCGGCATCTGTTCCTATTGGATGTATATGCTCAACTGCTTAGAAATGATCTCTCCCCAATTGAAGCCACTCCCAAAAATTTCCACTGTGTAAGCTAACAACATCCATGCCTTTGAAAATATGGAGTACTCCTTCTCTCCATATAATCGACAGATGAGAGCCATCAAGTGGATGTATGGCTCCCTTAAGTTGGTCGTCGGGTACCATCTAATGATCTAGTTGGTGTATTTCTTATCTTCCATATACCATGAGGCCATCACCCGGATAGTGTCATGGCGCTCGTAGAAATTAATGATGAAATCTCTATTCAGCCACTCCTCGAGGTCTTAGAGTTTGTATTATTTTTGGACCTATACAAGAAGGAACACCATGACACAACCACCATTGTCATCATTGATTAAACACTTATGTGTGTCTGTGTGGTTGATCAACCACTTCAGAAATTCAATGTAGGGGAAAAAAGGGGTTCTTCTTGCAACCATATGCAGGTACGACCATCGGATGTTTGGGAACACCTCGTCATCGAGTGCTCTTACATATGGATCACTATGTGGGATATATTTCGGGTATTCCTCCCGGCTGATATTTTTAAAGAGATCTCCCCAATGTTGGAGTGTCTCCTTGGTCCTTGTGCTTTCCTTTGTATCTCCAAAGACTGGAGGTTGAATAAAAACCTTCTTCGTTGTTGTTTTGACGACAGGTTCCAGTCTTGGATTGTATTCTAGTTGTTTTGCAACCCCAGGAGATGAGCATTCTCCTAACTTAGGTTATTTCAGCTTCGATACCCTCGATGATTGTCTAGTGGTTGGATTTCTTGGCTGCATTGTTCCTACAATTGAAATAACCTTCAGAGACTATACAAAGAACAAAACTGGATAAAAAATATATGAAATTTAACCATTTAAAACCCACAGACTTGGATACGTACCTGAAAATCTTGATAAACATGGTTATTTGATACTCACGAGATCTATGCATCTTTTGAATTACTCATCCTGCTTCTTTGGATGCTCTGAATTTAAACCAAGGAAGAACTTACCGAGTCGCATCAACCATTCAATTTGGGTGATGAGTGAAATTTAAACAAATCTATCATCGAATCTCTGCAACTTAAATTCATCGTGGGTTGACGAAGGAGGCGCAGGAGGTGATGTGGCCTATTGGTGATTTTAAACGTCTCTTTTGATTGGCACACATGGTAGAAAATAATGTAGGATTTGGTATTAATTATCCTCTTAAATTCTCAAAAATCTAATCGTATCTAACACTAAAACGTCCCATCGTGTCACTTTCTGAGTTGGTGGATTGGGGATCGAGGGTGCACTATGAAATTTTTCATCGATGTCCCTCACAAAATCTATGACACCGATCAATCTCATAATACAATGTTGTCATGGAAAATTTGACTCAAAGTTGTGACTTGGACTTAGGGAACCAAGAATGACTCGGGGAAAGACTAGGTTGTACGTTTCTCCAATCTAGAAAAGACACGTGGCGTTGAAGACTGGTGACCTAATTCATGTATATTAATTAGAGTCAGGAATTTCCTTAAGTTGTGTGTTCTAAAACAAACCTGGGCTTTCCGATACCGAAAATGTATGCAAGATCAGTGATTGACAATAAACCTATCACGCATTTTTATACGGATTAGCTTCCTAAAAAATTCTCGATGTCGAAACGCATCGGGGATTGACGAGCGGGAGAACTCTTTAGCGTGGTCAGAATTTTTGTTGTGATTCTTTTAGGTATTCCACGATTACTATAAGTGCGTCGGGCGTCAACTATCGACAATATATTTTCATTCTTTGTTAATGTCTATTCCTATCGTCTTTTACCGATGTCGAAGAAGAATCAACTATAGGAGATATCCTTATGCAAAAATTTGGCGCAAACAAAAACTTCCTTTTTTCGATGCTGATGGAGATCGACGCTCGGTGATTGAGGTTTACCAAGTGTTTATTTTCCATCTTTGAATTCTTTCCGATGTCGAATTTGAGCGCATTGGGTGAATTTTTTTGGCTATTGATTCTTTATTTAGGTGTTATGGTCTTTTAAGTCATAAATTCAAACAAACCTGAATAGCTGATGAGAGTCATGATAAAAAACAAAGACTAAACATTTCTCACAGTGGAGTCAAATTAGACAGTGCAAAGATTAAGTGGTACCCAAAAAGTAAAAATTGACATAGGCTTTTTAGGGTGTGTTGAGCCCTCAACAGGACCCTGGTTTGATCAATTCTGTGCCAACAACTTGTACAATGATTTCCCACACAGAAAGGATAGAGTGAAGACTGTGCACAACATCCAATAGGCTACAACAATGGGAGACATGGGAAGGATTTATGCAGCCTTAGATGATTGATAATCAGAGTACCAATCCAATATGATCGAGGTGGAAGGTAAGGTCATAAATCAACCTGTTTATATTTTAATTGATTCAGGATAAATTCATTGTTACATTGATCCTAAAATAATGGATAGATTACATTTGGAGAAAAGTAAGCTTGGAAAATCAAGTTTTTTTTAGCTAGTCACTGGAACCAAAAGGAAAATCCATGATTTGGTGAGAAGTTGTTCCATAAGTCTTAATGGTGTGAATACTAGTGATGATCTAAATATCATACCATTAGGGTCTTATGATATTCTAATTAGAATGGATTGGTTGGACAAGAATCATGATTTCCTAGACTATCATAGAAAGACATTTACATGTCTAAATGGAGATGGAAAATAACGCACTATGAAAGGAGTTACAAGACCCATCTCTATAAGAGATATTTCATCTTTACAGTTGAAGAGATGTTTCAGAAAAGGATGTCAATTGTATGCAGCCCATCTGGAGGATCCAAAAAGGACTTGAATATTTTTCGGTACTACAATAATTTGAAGATGTATTCCTAGAAATACCAGGGTTGCCACTAAAAAGGGAGATATATTTCTCTATTGATTTAGTGCTAGGAGTTGCCCTATTATAAAAAACACCTTACATAATGAGTACCCTAGAATTAAAAGAACTATAAATGCAGTTGGAAGAATTGTTGAAGAAAGGGTACATACACCCAAGTGTTTCACCTTGGGGAGCACCAATACTCTTAGTAAAAAAAAAGGATGGAACCTTGGGGATGTGTATTGACTTTTGACAATTGAATAAATCCACTATAAAGAACAAGTACCCTATACCCCAAATTGATGACCTCTTTGATTAGCTAAGAGGTGCAAAGATATTTTCAAAGATAGACTTGAGATCAGGATAACATCAGGTAAGAATCAAGGAAGAAGACATCCATAAGACAACCTTTAGAACCAAGTATGGGCATTATGAATTTTTAGTGGTTCCATTTGGACTAACCAAAGCACCAACTATATTTATGTGATTAATGAATGGCATATTCAAAAATTATTTGGATAAGTTTTTCATTGTATTCCTAAATGACATACTTGTCTGTTCTAAGTCTGAAGAGGAGCATGAACATCACCTAAGACTGGTATTAGAGAACATCAGTTGTATGCCAATCTTAGTAAATCTTCTTTTTACCAAGAAAATATACATTACTTGGGGCACATTATTTTAGAACAAGGTATAGCAGTGGATCCAGAGAAGATTGAATCCATTAGAGGATGGCCAAAACCCATGAATGTCTTAGAAGTCAGATCTTTTATGGGATTAGTTGGTTACTACCAAATAATTATGGCAGGGTTCTCTAAGATTGCTCATCCCATCACTTCTTTGAAAAAGAAGGGAATTAAATTTGAATGGACATCTAAGTGTGAAGAGAATTTTAATATGTTGAAGGAATTACTTACTAGTGCACCTATTTTAAAGATTGTTGACCCAAATGAAATTTTTGTGGTATGTACAGATGCATGTAAGAAAGGAATTGGTGGAATACTCACTCAAAGTGGAAATTTCATTGGTTATGAGTCCAGAAATATTAAGGAACATGAGAGGAATTATGCCACACATGACTTGGAGTTTGTTTCCATTGTTCACTCATTGAATATATGGAAGCATTATCTCATGGGAAAGAGATTTGGATTAAGAATATACCACAGTGGTCTGAAGTATCTTTTTGAATAGCCAAATTTGAATGCCAAGCAAACACGATGGATGGAACTTTTAAGTGAATACGACTTTGAAATCAAGCATATCAAAGGAAAGGAAAATAAATTTGTTGATGCACTTAGTAGAAGAGTACATCTCATGCATGCTACAGATGTTAGCATGCATCAGTCAGACTTGAAGAGTAGAATTTTAGATGTTTTTGTTATAGACCAGCATTACCTTATGGGTAAAAGAAATATTATAGCAAGAAAACGTACCACCAAAAATGAAAGAGTATGAGATAAACGAAGATGGATTACTTATGCATAAAAATAGAATTTATATTCCTAGTTCCAGATAACTTAGGAATTTGGTATTAAAATAAATACATAATGTTCCATATGTCGAACATCGTGGTTACCAAAAAACAATTACAACAKAAAGAAGCCAATTCTTTTGGGAATGTATGAAAAAATATGTTGATGATTACATTTCCATRTGTATGGAATTCCAGAGGGTGAAGGATSAGCATATGAACCCAACAGGTTCRCTACAACCAYTACCAATTCCAGAGGAAATGGGAAGTGATAACCATTTATTTTATAACTAAATTTCCTAGGAAAATAAGGAAAAATGATTTAATCATGGGAGTGGTTGATAAATTGACAAAGGATTATCATTTTKTTCATGTAAAAACAACTCATACAACAACCAATATTGCATAAATTTACCTAAGGGAGATTGTGAGCCTGCATGGGATACCTAGGATAATTGTCTCAGACAGAGACACAAAGTTTACTTCAAATTTATGGAGGGGATTGTTGAAAGTATTTGGTACAAATTTGAACTTTAGAAAAACCTACCATCCATAGTCATATGGGCAGACAAAGAGAGTCAATAGAGTAATTGAAGACATGTTGAGAATGTATGTGATGGATAATCCATCTAAGTGGGAATATTACTTACACTTGGTTCAGTTTGTTTATAATAAGGGGTATCAAGATTCATTGAAAATGAGCCCATTTGAAGTTGTATGGTAGGAAATGAAATACTCTGGTGAGTTGGAACAACCCCATAGATAGAGTTGTACTTGGGCCAAAATTTCTCAAGGATATGGAAGGCCAAATGGTTAAGATTAAACAGAATTTAAAGGCAACTGAGGATAGATAGAAAATTTATGCAGACAAGAATAAGACAGCTAGAGAATTTAAAATAGGGGAGCACATGATTTTAAAAGTGAAGCCCAAGAAGAGCTCTTTGAAGTTGGGTAGTTATTGTAACACCCTATTTTCCCCAATTTGTAAATATAACTATATGCGCCGAGGAACTATGGAAAAATTAAAAGTGTGAATGTTTGATTTGATGGACCTTTTGTAGAAGGTTGATGAATGTAAATTCTGATTATTTTAATAGAAAATGGTTAGGTGTTGCATGACTATTGAAAGAGGGGTTGTGCTAAGAGAGAGACCATGAAATGTTGTGAATGGTGGTGGAGGGGACCAGGAATGGTTGCGCTAACCTCCACCAAACCAGTACCATGCTGGAATTAATTTTCTCAGATCAGAACAACCCTCTGACCAGGAATGATTTATCGTCAGGCTGGTAGGTGGGAAGGCTCCCTCAAGAGTTAGTGAGGGATGGGGAAGACTGCCCATTGGTAAGGCTTTCATAACTGACCACGGACTGTGATATTTGATCCACACACAATATTTCTTAGGGAGGCAAGAAAGGAAGCGTGGTGGATAGAGGGAGACCTACGGAGAAAATGCAGAGACAAGAGAGGAAAATATCGGTGTTGGGACTCTTAAATTTCGTATTTTCATCCACCTTTTCCTTCACTATTCCTTACATTTCATCGCCCCATTAAACCTTCATCATACCATTTTCATAAATACATTTGGGTTTCACATCATTATTTTCCACTTTATTCATTTTAGTATTAAAAGTGAATTTATGATTAAATATTAGAAAATATACATGTTTTCATATATATCTCAATTATGTGTGAGCTTTGTAATGTGTAGGAATATGTGGATGATTAATTCAAAGAGACTTCTCGAATATCTCTTCCACCATTGCAAAGGAGATAATTATTCAAGCCTCTTTTCAAGGAGAAGATCATGGAGATTTGGTTAGAATATCTTATCTAAGATATATGAGAGATATGTGTGAGGATTTGAAGGGAACATATCTTGTAATAATGGGAAAGTACTTGAGAGTGGTTGAGAGAATAGTGGATCTGCAATTATGAGATGGTTATCTTCTTCATGTATATAAGAGAGTGCTCTCTCTTCATGAGATTTTAAGGAGGAATCAGGAATTAGCAGTTAGAATTCAATTAGGATGTGATGGTAATTAGGAAAAGGGGATTCTTAGCTTTGTTATTCTTTCATGTTTTGTCATTTGACTATTGTAATATGATTTGAGATTGATATATTGTATGAGATCATGTATGTCATTGTTGTTAACTCTTCACATGTTGTATTTCCCTTATGCAATTTCATGCTTTCTTAGTTAGTGTTTCAATGCTTTCTTAGATTAGTTTTATTTCAGCAACATAGATTAGATTAGATTAGTTCTACTTCAGTCATGCATATACAGTGTGTGTGCTTCGTCAGTCTACGTACCCCGAGTTGACAATTAAATGGTTGGGAAAGTACTACAAAGTTATTATAACGACATATATTTCTCTTAACATTTTGGCGCCGATGTCGGGGAAGCACAAGGGATTGAGGTATCAATTTCCTTTTATGCAAGAGTGATAGTCAGAGACTGGGTCAAGGGTTCCTGCTCAGAAAGGAAGGTATCAGAAGATCATGTTCTCTGTAGATTTCAATTATTTCTACAAGTGTGTTAGCCAGAGACTGGGTTAAGGGTTCCTGCTCAGAAAGGAAGGGATCAGAAGATCCTGTTCTCTGTAGATTTCAATTATTTCTGCAAGTGTGTTATCCAGAGACTGGGTTAAGGGTCCCTGCTTAATGGAAGGGATTAGAAGGTCCCGTTCTCTATAGAATTCAGTTGTTTCTGCAAGTGTGCTAGTCAGAGACTGGGTTAAGGGTCCCTGCTTAATGGAAGGGATTAGAAGGTCCTGTTCTCTGTAGATTTCAGTTGTTTCTGCAAGTGTGCTAGTCAGAGACTGGGTTAAGGGTCCCTACTTAATGGAAGGGATTAGAAGGTCCTGTTCTCTATAGATTTCAGTTGTTTTTGCAAGTGTGCTAGTCAAAGACTGGGTTAAGGGTCCCTGCTTAATGGAAGGGATTAGAAGGTCCTGTTCTCTGTTAGGAATTAGTTAGTCTTTAGTGTGTTTCAATCATTTCAATTAGCAATGGGTTCTTGCAACTGTGAAGAGTGTTTTTTTTGTGTTTCAACAAGAGTGGTTTGTTTCAAGAGTGTTTCAGCAAGTGTGATTTCCAGATTTTCATTTTGATTTGGATGTTGTAAGAATCCCTTCTTCTTTTTAACATGGTTTAACTATGAGTATAAGTTTGAAACAGCTCACTCAGATCCTTGCGAAAGCCGGGATTTCCTCTTCTCAGGAAGAGGAGATATTGATAGCAGTCGAGAGCTTAATTATTCCTCCAGAAACAGACAATGAATCAACACATGAAGAATGCAAGCAGGAGGAGGAGGAGGACAATGAGGAGCTATAGCATGATGTGAGTGAGACAAATTACGCCTACGAGAGCCTCATCGAACAATGGTTTCAAGCAGGTACCAGGTTAAAGTCATTTAGTTTTTCTTTCTCTTTTGATAATTTAGAGTTTCAGCAGTTTTCCGATTATCTTTTGTATATATATGTATATTCCCGATTATAATTTGTGAAATTGGAAAAGAACATATTCATACTACTATTACGTGAATGGATTCACTGGAAATTTGATTACACGTAACTGCTTTCTAATTTCTAATTAGTATAGAATAGCTAGGCTTTCATTTTCAGTTTTCACTTTCCGTTCTTTTCTTAGGAATAAGTATGCTCTCCTCCGCGCTTCGTGCGACCGCGAGGATCAGAATGTAGGGATGACTAATAATGTTTTTTTTTAGGAAGTATAATGATGCCTAAATGCTGCATTTGCAAAAAGAAAACAATTAAGAATAAACATGTGATGCTGGAACAACAGCTGTAACAGCAGCTGAAACAACGTCATTGTTGCACTTCCGTTTCTTTTATTTTTTTAAATTTGCAAAATAAAAATTTTAAAGTTTTTTTTATTTATTTCCCGAAAATACAAAACGAAATATATATATATATATATCTGCTGAAACAGTCTCTGTCGCTATATGCTGAAACACTGTCACTATATGCTGAAACACTGGCTGCAACTATGTCATAATCAAATTGTGTCTTTTCTACCTGAGTTATTATTGATTTGTGTGGCAGAAACTCCATGCTTTTGCCTTCGTCCCTCATCCTATCGATGCCTAGAAATTAACTCTGCAAACAAAACAATAAACAGTTCAAAATTTACGTTTGCAATTAAAACCGTTTTAGGAATAATGCACAAAAAAGGAAAATTCCAAATTAAAAACTCATAAGAGCATGACAGGCTTATCAAAAGCATCCAGTTGTTAAATGAATTTGCATCACTTATATTGGCTTAAACCCTGCAATTTGAAACCTGCAAAAACAATAAACATGAGACTATCAAAAAATGGAGTTATGAATTAGTTGAAAAAAAATGGCATAACTCCTCCCCCGTATCCTCCCCGAGTTAGTTTGGAAACGATGATTCCTAGCCAGTGAAACTAACCTCAGAACAAGACTGTGCGCGATCTAGAAAACAACAACAACTGCCTACCCGTAATAGATAGTTGATATCGAGATTAATGTGACATGTCCTTATCTTTTGGTATTGTCTTTCCAGGATTTTCTCTGATTGTTATTTTTAAATTTAACAGCCTTGAGTTATTGACAGAATCACGTAGATATGGCGACAGGTAAGTTGCTATCATTTCTAGGTACACATCTTGAGCGAAATATTTGGGAGACATCGAAGGAGAATCACGAAGTTTTCTGAGATGATTAAAGATGGTTTTCATGTGGATCGACCCAATATTTTTGCACCAAAATCTCGCATGATATCTTTTCTGGCAGATACTGTTCTTATGAGTTATTAATTAATTTTTATGAATCTAGAAGAAGAAGGGCGTAGGATGTATTTAGCAGGAGTTGTTTATATTCAATACGGGGCCCTTCACGACATAGGGGTTGTAATTGCTGTGCCGAGAGAGAATTTCATGTTAACAGATCTGTAGGACCTGAGCAGTTTGCAGAGGTTGTGAGTCACATAGAAGATGATGCGAGTGATTTCACAGTTATGGATCTGGGCATTTTGTCCAGTGATTCCAGAATAGTGTCTGGATGTTTCTTCCAGCAATTTCAAAGACGTGTATTAGAACGTAGAGTTGAAGGACGAGTATCAGAGTGATCTGGTGGAGAAGAGGCCCATATGTTGAGGGTCGTGGGCTGAAGTTTCTGAGCATAAGAAAGATCCTTGTGGATCTATGCAGAGCCACGAAGAGAAAGAGAGGACCTCCACAGACGTTGAAGATATGTTCCTTGTTGAAATCATGGCAGATCAGATCCAAACGAGTGTTCCTGTGGACGCTGAAGACGTTGTGATCTCCAATCTCGATATTTCCACTGCTTAGATTATGGAAGGCGAGATGAACCGTATGATGATTGTCAAGTGCGTTCAAGTCGATCAGCTCATGATTTTTTTACTCGTGTTGCTGCTTCAAGGCGTTCATCCTATAGAGATAGTTATGCAAATCATGGGTCTGGCAGTGCCGATGTGCAATGAAAGAGAGGTTTATCAACAATCTATTGCTGCAGTTTGTAATCTGGATTGGCCAAAAGGCCATATGCTTGTGCAAGTTCTTGATGATTCGGACGACGTGGACGTGCAATTCTTGATTGCGGAAGAAGTCAAAAAATGGCAACAGAAAGGTGTTCATATTGTCTATCGACATCGAGTAGTGTGCACTGGCTACAAGGCTGGCAATCTTAAGTTGGAAATGAATTGTGACTATGTGAAGGACTATGAATTTGTTGCCATTTTCGATGCAGACTTTTGGCCTAACCCAGATTTCTTGAACGAATAGTTCCGCATTTTAAGGACAATGATGAGTTAGCCTTGGTGCAAGAAAGATGGTCCTTTGTCAACAGAGATGAAAATTTACTCACAAGGTTACAAAATATCAATCTGTCTTTCCACTTTGAGGTGGAGCAGCAGGTCAACAGTGTTTTTGTTAACTTTTTTGGTTTTAATGGAACTGCTGGTGTCTGGAGAGTCAAGGCCCTTGAGGAATCAGGGGGTTGGCTGGAAAGAACTACTGTGGAGGACATGGATATTTCTGTCCGTGCTCACATTAATGGATGGGAATTTATATTTCTTGATGATGTTAAGTGTCTCTGCAAACTTCCAGAGTCATACGAAGATTATAGAAAGCAACAACATCGATGGAATTCAGGTCCAATGCAGTTGTTTTTCTTGTGTCTTCCAGACATTATTCGTTCTAATATTGCTTTCTGGAAGAAGGTGAACTTAATATTCCTTTTATTTTTGCTGCGAAAACTTATCCTATCATTTTATTCGTTTACCCTCTTCTGCATAATCCTTCCTATGACTATGTTCCTGCCAGAAGCTGAATTGCCTGCTTGGGTTGTATGCTATGTGCCTGCTATTATGTCATTATTGAACATTCTACCTGCACCGAGGTCTTTCCCT
>ML779334.1:602333-618740 GCA_009831015.1 Picea engelmannii
AGATATGTGTGAGGATTTGAAGGGATCATATCTTGTAATAATGGGAAAGTAGTTGAGAGTGGTTGAGAGAATAGTGGATCTGCAATTATGAGATGGTTATCTTCTTCATGTATATAAGAGAGTGCTCTCTCTTCACGAGATTTTAAGGAGGAATCAAGAATTAGAAGTTAGAATTCAATTAGGATGTGATGGTAATTAGGAAAAGGGGATTCTTAGCTTTGTTATTCTTTCATGTTTTGTCATTTGACTATTGTAATATGATTTGAGATTGATATATTGTATGAGCTCATGTATGTCATTGTTGTTAACTCTTCACATGTTGTATTTCCCTTATGCAATTTCATGCTTTCTTAGTTAGTGTTTCAATTCTTTCTTAGATTAGTTTGATTTCAGCAACATAGATTAGATTAGATTAGTTCTACTTCAGTCCTGCATATACAGTGTGTGTGCTTCGTCAGTCTACGTACCCCGGATTGACAATTAAATGGTTGGGCAAGTACTACAATGTTATTATAACGACATATATTTTTCCTAACAATCGGTTCCGAGGAAGGACTGAAAGAGGAAATAGTGAGTTCTGACCATAGAAAATAGATATTGAACCAAGAGAAGGAGAGTAATCTTCATTCTTATCTATTTCTATAATGGGAGTAGGAGAGTAACCTTTGTCCCTACCTTTTGTTGATATGGAAGTAAGATATTGAATCTTGAAGTATCGTGGCTTAAGCTCGGGGGTGGCTAGTGATAAATCCATTGGGAGTGATTGAGCCTATTTTTGGGTGGAAATGAGCACCCCTTTCAGAAGTTGCATCACACTATATGGTTCTGATAAGTTTTTTTCTTGTCTTATGCTTTGAATTGTAAGTAATGGATGTATGTGAGTATTTATATGTATATAAAGGGTTCTTTCTCTGTGTTAAATGATTAAGTTATGAATATGCATGCATTCCCTTCAGAACCTATATGTATTCTTGATTTTCCCATACATCCATGTTTAGTCACTCAAAGGCACTCTCCCAGGGAGCCACATCACCGTTCCAGAGTCGGAGAAAGCCTCTTGGCATAGTTACCATCATGGTAAACCCACAATTTACCTTGCCTTGAATTAGAGATTAAAGCCATGCAAGTTGGTAAGGTGTTCCCTTCAGACCAGTAGTCTAGGAACCCTAGAACTTGAAGCTCTTAGATGTCTAATTTATGCGAGTCGTCGATCGATGTCAAGAAGTGACGAAGCATCAAAGAACTAGATCAGAGGAATCCCAGGAGGGCGAGAAGAATTTCCTTTTAGGAAATCCTTCGAATTGAGTTATCGAAATCCTCGAATGCAAGGAGTGCGTCGGAAATCAAAATCCTTCAAGGATCAAGCTAATAAGGAATAAAAATGATCATAAGTGTTGACGATATCCAAGAGTATGACTCGTAGGAGGAGAAAAGGTTTAAAACCTTTGAAGACTAATAGGAGCGACAATGGTCATTGGATCATAGTGAAAAGGATCGAAAACCATCAGATCTGAGGAAGGTGGATGAGTCTTAATGTTTTCATGCATAGGAGAGAGAACCTTTCAAGGTTTGAGACTCAACATTTTCAAAGCCTGAAGAGTCGGTAACCCGAAGTAGAATCTCAATCCTCCGATCATAGGAACATATCTAAGTGGTCAGATTGTTTAGGGTAAACTTCAAGCGTCAGATCACCAGAGTGGATATGAATCATCAGATACCGTGATTCTAGGAACATGAAAGTTTGAAACTTGAGATTCCTAAAACGCAGAAAGTCAAAGATCCATGAGTCGTTGATTGGAATGGGGACACTTGTCAATAGATTGAGACCTCCAGGAAGATTGTAGTGGGGTTTTTAGTTTGAGAACTGATATTTCTGAACCCCGAAGGCCCAAAGACCCGAAGTGAACCTAGAGAGACAGATCTAAGGGAGATGTGGCATGAATCCATGAACTTCAGGTAAAGTCCTAAAGTGATTCTTAGCTATTGGATTCACAGGACATGTGATGAAAATCCATGAACTTTGGGTGAAGTCCTAAAGTGATTCATAGTCGTCGGATTCAGAGGGCACATGGCACAAATCTATGAGCTCTGGGTGAAGACCCGAAGTAATCTTTGATCATCAAATAAGGAGGACATGCGTCAGATTATTGTAGCCTTCAGATAAAAGTAATTTTGGAGAAGGTTTGAGATTTGAGATCTTAGGAGTCCAAAACCAGAAGGAGATCTCGACCATCGATCGACAAGAGGGTTGGAGGACTGTTGATTTGGGTTAAATGGTCAAACACCTGAAGTGGAATCAAGATCGTTGATCGAGTAGGAAATTTGTCTATAGATTGTCATCTTTGAAAGTTTAAAGTATGGAAGAAGTAGGGTTTGATACTTCAAAACCCCGAAGTCCGGAATTGCAAACAAATCACATTTGTTGATCTAGGAGGGATAGATCTGGTCCATAGATTTGAGAGGCACATATCTGAACTGTCGATTCAGACAATATTGTCTAGATCACCAGATCGATGATACTATAGAATTGTGAGGATAGGAGTTGCGCGAAGTTTAAAATATCGAGGGTGGGCCGCAATTCAAACCATGGTTTCGACAAGAGGACACGTGGAGACTTGAGGAGGATTGCAGGCCAAAACTTAGTTTGACCCCAAACTACTTATGGCCATGCCTGTAATCATGTGGTCATCACCATGGTCACATCGGAGGAGAGGCCAAGAGAAAAGGGGTTAATGCCAACTCCGAGACTTCGCTGAAGCACGAAGGAGAAGGTGACGGGTATCATTAGACCTGCAACATAAGGCGAAAGGGCCTATGTCTAATTTAAAGGTGAGACTATTATGGTCTCAAAGCCTCGTTTGATTTAGACTCAGAGAATAATCACTGGAGGCTCAAGTTGAGTCACAGACTCTCCAAATTAGAACCTGTAGAGAGAAAGATGATTTGTTCCTATAAGGATGACAATTTTTATTTTTATTTTTCTTTGCCCCATTGTGGGTTTGTTACAAATTGGTATCATAGAATGGTTATAACACTTGGCCTACTTGGGCTCATGGACGAGTCGCTTAAAAACTCTATTTAGAGTACTTTTAAAAGAATGACCCTCTATCTTACCTCTTTCTTAAAAATTCTAATTAAAAATGTTATTAAATAAAATAATAAAACTTTCTACTAAGTGTATGCATTTAAGAAATTGAACCGTGTATTGTTCATGAACTAATAGATTGTTAGCTAAAAATAAGTGTTTTTTTCAACACTTGAGCAGTCAATAAATCACGGGAAAAAAATACAAGACTAAAGGATGGTGATGTGTCATGAAGTTAAGGATGGATCCCACAATAGAGATGAATAATCTAACGAAAGGAGAGAGGTGGAAACCCCTCCGGATCTAGCTGAAACTGTAAGGAGCCTCAGGACCAGGTTATAGAGTTTCAAGGCTGACAATGAGAGATTGATAAAGGAGCAAGAGAAACAAACATAAATTAATGCAGTCTTGCTACATATCTTATCTGACATATAGAGGCAACTGCAACATGGACCCACAACCAGTCATGTGGACCGACGACACAAGAAGAGAAGTCAGAGTCCACCTAAGATTCAAAAACATGGCTCCATAAGTGACCCCACTGGGATAACTATTGAGAAGAAGGTCTAACCTAGAGGTAGGGGACATTCATCGGGAGAGTTCTCTAGAAAGGAAGATGACAGGTCCGAAGGATATTCTAGTAGTAGGGCCAGCTCGCATTCCCAAAGCAAAGGAAAAAAGTGGAAGAATTTCAAAACCCATGGTCCTGAAGAGTTGAAGAAATCAAAACCACCCTCTTTAGATGGATATATTAAGAAGGGAGAAGATGCAGAAGCTTGGCTTCTTGTTTTAAAGAATTATTTCAAATTCCATGACTACTTTTAAAACTTGAAGCCTCGAATAGCCATATTCAACCTGAATGGAAAGGCTTCCATATGGTGGGAAGACCTTAGGAATGTGAAAGGATTCCATGATAAGGACTTGTCATGGAAACAGTTTGAGAAATACTTCAGGAAGTAGTATTTGTCAGAAAAATACATGGATGGGAAAAATAAGGAATTCTATGAGCTCAGGCTGGGGTAGGTCACCATAGATGAATTTGTCAATAAATTCCTTGAACTACTGAGGTATGTACCCTACATAAAAGATGAAAAATAAAAAATGCAGTGGTTCATTAGTGGGTTACCTCAGACCTACCAAGATAGGATTTAGTTCGACGAGCCAAAGACCTTCAAAGAAGCTATCTGGAAGGTGAGGTATTGTTATGAACATCTTGGGAGTAATACAAGACCCCATGAAGACTGGAAGAAGAGGATTAGTTCAGGATTCCATAAGAAGGGGTTTAAATCCTCAAGATTTAAGAACTATGAAATATATTCTAGAAGGATTCTTCCTACTAGAAGTATATATCAGAAAAATTTCCCCTCTCAAAGTGGAAATAAACCTTTTAAGGTAGTCCCAACAAAGACTGATAATCTAAAGAAGGAACCCTTAAAATGTTGGGGTTTTGGAGAGGATCATAAATTGAGGGACTTCCCACACCATCAACATAATTGTAAGAGAGTCTACAATATCCAAGAAGATACCAGCATCAATGATGTGGCTAGAAGCATGCCACGAATCTATGTAGCCTTGGACAATAATCAAGACGACCACCAAGCTTCAGTAGTGGAGCTGGAAGGTATGATTGCCAACGACTTAATTTCTATTTTAATTGACCCGGGTTCTAATTTGAGTTATGTGGCCCCTCAGACTATTGATAAGTGTAAAATTAAACCAATTAGACATGTTAATCCATGGCTGGTGAAATTAGCCACTGGGGTCAAATGAAAAATGCCAGAGGTCATACCAACCTACCAACGTATCATGGGTGGAATGCCCACCGAAGCGACCCTTAACATACTTCCCCTGGGATCCTATAAATTGTTTATTGGTATGCATTGGTTGGATACTTACAAAACTAAATTGGACTGTTATCATAAAAATTTAGAATGTGTAAATGAAGAAGGGAGAAAGACAACCCTCCAAGGGATTAAAAAGCCTATCTCAGTGAGGAAAATATCATCCCTTCAAATGAAAAAGTATTGCAGAAAGGGGTGTTCCTTATATGACATAGAGGTGTTGGAATCTGTTGAGGATGACAAGCCAAACCTAGAGGACCACCCCATATTAAGAGAATACAAGGATGTGTTCCCAGAAGAAGTACCAGATCTACCTTTGATAAGGGATATTGACTTCTCAATAGAACTTACACCGGGAGCGGTACCAACATCTAGAATTCCATATAGGATGAGCATGCCAGAGTTGGTTGAGCTCAAGATACAACTAAAGGATATGATGGAAAAAGGCTACATCTCACCCAGTGTATCCCCATGGGGAGCRCTCATCTTTTTTGCGAAAAATAAAGATGGCACACTCTGACTGTGCATATATTACAGACAACTCAATAAGACAACCATAAAGAACAAGTACCCCTTACCAAGAATCGATGACTTGTTTGACCAATTGGGAGGTGATTCCATATTATCGAAGATCGACTTAAGGTATGGATACCATCAATTCCATATTAAGGATGAAAACATCCACAAAACAACCTTCAGAATGAGGTAGGGTCACTATGAATTYATGGTGGTGCCATTTGGGTTAACCAATGCCCCCACCACTTTTATTTGCTTGATGAATAATGTACTCAACAAATTCCTGGACAAATTTGTATTGGTTTTAATTAATGATATCCTAATATACTCCAAGAATGGGGAGGAGTATGAAGAACATCTTAGAATCATACTTCAAGTACTAAGAGAGAATGAACTCTACATTAAGTTCAKAAAGTGAGACTTCTTTCAAAAGAAAGTCCATTAGTTAGGCCATGTCATTTCTAAGGAAGGGGTGGCAGTGGACACCGATAAGATCAGATCTATTATGGAATGGCCTACCCTGAAGGATGTATCAAATATCAGATATATTAGGGTCTTATGATATTCTAATTAGAATGGATTGGTTGGACAAGAATCATGATGTCCTAGACTATCATATAAAGACATTTACATGTCTCAATGGAGATGGAAAACAACGCACTATGAAAGGAGTTCCAAGACCCATCTCTATAAGAGATATTTCATCTTTACAGTTGAAGAGATGTTTCAGAAAAGGATGTCAATTGTATGCAGCCCATGTGGAGGATCCAGAAAGGACTTGAATATTTTTCAGTACTACAATAATTTGAAGATGTATTCCTAGAAATACCAGGGTTGCCACCAAAAAGGGAGATATATTTCTCTATTGATTTAGTGCTAGGAGTTTCCCTATGATAAAAAACACCTTACAGAATGAGTACCCTAGAATTAAAAGAACTATAAATGCAGTTGGAAGAATTGTTGAAGAAAGGTTACATACACCCAAGTGTTTCACCTTGGGGAGCACCAATACTCTTAGTAAAAAAAAAGGATGGAACTTTGGGGTTGTGTATTGACTTTTGACAACTGAATAAATCCACTATAAAGAACAAGTACCCTATACCCCAAATTGATGACCTCTTTGATTAGCTAAGAGGTGAAAAGATATTTTCAAAGATAGACTTGAGATCAGGATAACATCAGGTAAGAATCAAGGAAGAAGATATCCATAAGACAACCTTTAGAACCAAGTATGGGCATTATGAATTTTTAGTGGTGCCATTTGGACTAACCAAAGCACCAACTATATTTATGTGATTAATGAATGGAATATTCAGAAATTATTTGGATAAGTTTTTCATGGTATTCCTAAATGACATCCTTGTCTATTCTAAGTCTGAAGAGGAGCATGAACATCACCTAAGACTGGTATTAGAGAACATCAGTGGTATGCCAATCTTAGTAAATCTTCTTTTTACCAAGAAAATATACATTACTTGGGGCACATTATTTTAGAACAAGGTATAGCAGTGGATCCAAAGAAGATTGAATCCATTAGAGGATGGCCAAAACCCATGAATGTCTTAGAAGTCAGATATTTTATGGGATTAGTTGGTTACTACCAAATAATTATGGCAGGGTTCTCCAAGATTGCTCATCCCATCACTTCTTTGAAAAAGAAGGGAATTAAATTTGAATGGACATCTGAGTGTGAAGATAATTTTAATCTGTTGAAGGAATTACTTACTAGTGCACCTATTTTAAAGATTGTTGACCCAAATGAAATTTTTGTGGTATGTACAGATGCATGTAAGGAAGGAATTGGTGGAATCCTCACTCAAAGTGGAAATTTCATTGGTTATGAGTCCAGAAATATTAAGGAACATGAGAGGAATTATGCCACACATGAATTGGAGTTTGTTTCCATTGTTCACGCATTGAATATATGGAAGCATTATCTCATGGGAAAGAGATTTGGATTAAGAATATACCACAGTGGTCTAAAGTATCTTTTTGAATAGCCAAATTTGAATGCCAAGCAAACAAGATGGATGGAACTTTTAAGTGAATACGACTTTGACATCAAGCATATCAAAGGAAAGGAAAATAAAGTTGTTGATGCACTTAGTAGAACAGTACATTTCATGCATGCTACAAATGTTAGCATGCATCAGTCAGACTTGAAGAGTAGAATTTTAGATGTTTTTGTTATAGACCAACATTACCTATGGGTAAAAGAAATCTTATAGCAAGAAAACGTACCACCAAAAATGAAAGAGTATGAGATAAACGACGATGGATTACTTATGCATAAAAATAGAATTTATATTCCTAGTTCCAGATAACTTAGGAATTTGGTATTAAAATAAATACATAATGTTCCATATGTCGAACATCGTGGTTACCAAAAAACAATTACAACAGAAAGAAGCCAATTCTTTTGGGAATGTATGAAAAAATATGTTGATGATTACATTTCCATGTGTATGGAATTCCAGAGGGTGAAGGATGACCATATGAACCCAGTAGGTTCGCTACAACCATTACCAATTCCAGAGGAAATGGGAAGTGATAACCATTTATTTTATAACTAAACTTCCTAGGAAAATAAGGAAAAATGATTTAATCATGGGAGTGGTTGATAAATTGACAAAGGATTATCATTTTGTTCATGTAAAAACAACTCATACAACAACCAATATTGCATAAATTTACCTGAGGGAGATTGTGAGGCTGCATGGGATACCTAGGATAATTGTCTCAGACAGAGACACAAAGTTTACTTCAAATTTATGGAAGGGATTGTTTAAAGTATTTGGTACAAATATGAACTTTAACAAAACCTACCATCCATAGTCATATGGGTAGACAGAGAGAGTCAACAGAGTAATTGAAGACATGTTGAGAATGTATGTGATGGATAAGCCATCTAAGTGGAAATATTACTTACACTTGTTTCAGTTTGTTTATAATAAGGGGTATCAAGATTCATTGAAAATGAGCCCATTTGAAATTGTATGGTAGGAAATGAAATACTCTGGTGAGTTGGAACAACCCCATAGATAGAGTTGTACTTGGGCCAGAATTGCTCAAGGATATGGAAGGCCAAATGGTTAAGATTAAACAGAATTTAAAGGCAACTCAGGATAGATAGAAAATTTATGCAGACAAGAATAAGACAACTAGAGAATTTAAAATAGGGGAGCACATGATTTTAAAAGTGAAGCCCAAGAAGAGCTCTTTGAAGTTGGGTAGTTATTGTAACACCCTATTTTCCCCAATTTGTAAATATAACTATATGGTCCGAGGAACTATGGAAAACTTAAAAGTGTGAATGTTTGATTTGATGGACCTTTTGTAGAAGGTTGATGAATGTAAATTCTGATTATTTTAATAGAAAATGGTTACATGTTGCATGACTATTGAAAGAGGGGTTGTGCTAAGAGAGAGACCATGAAATATTGTGAAAGGTGGTGGAGGGGACCAGGAATGGTTGCGTTAACCTCCACCAAACTAGTACCATGATGGAATTAATTTTCTCAGATCAGAACAACCCTCTGACCAGGAATGATTTCTCGTCAGGCTGGTAGGTGGGAAGGATCCCTCAAGAGTTAGTGAGGGATGGGGTAGATTGCCCATTGGTAAGGCTTTCAGAACTGACCATGAACTGGGATATTTGATCCACACACAATATTTCTTAGGGAGGCAAGAAAGGAAGCGTAGTGGATAGAAGGAGACCTACGGAGAAAATGCAGAGACAAGAGAGGAAAATATCGGTGTTGGGACTCATAAATGTCATATTTTCATCCACCTTTCCGTTCAATATTCCTTACATTTCATCGCCCCATTAAACCTTCATCATACCATTTTCATAAATACATTTGGGTTTCACATCATTATTTTCCACTTTATTCATTTTAGTATTAAAAGTGAATTTATGATTAAATATTAGAAAATATACATGTTTTCATATATATCTCAATTATGTGTGAGATTTGTAATGTGTAGGAATATGTGGATGATTAATTCAAAGAGACTTCTCGAATATCTCTTCCATCATTGCAAAGGAGATAATTATTCAAGCCTCTTTTCAAGGAGAAGGTCATGCAGATTTGGCTAGAATATCTTATCTAAGATATATGAGAGATATGTGTGAGGATTTGAAGGGATCATATATTGTAATAATGGGAAAGTAGTTGAGAATGGTTGAGAGAATAGTGGATCTGGAATTATGAGATGGTTATCTTATTCATGTATATAAGAGAGTGCTCTCTCTTCATGAGATTTTAAGGAGGAATCAGGAATTAGCAGTTAGAATTCAATTAGGATGTGATGGTAATTAGGAAAAGGGGATTCTTAGCTTTGTTATTATTTCATGTTTTGTCATTTGACTATTGTAATATGATTTGAGATTGATATATTGTATGAGCTCATGTATGTCATTGTTGTTAACTCTTCACATGTTGTATTTCCCTTATGCAATTTCATGCTTTCTTAGTTAGTGTTTCAATGCTTTCTTAGATTAGTTTGATTTCAATAACATAGATTAGATTAGATTAGTTCTACTTCATTCCTGCATATACAGTGCGTGTGCTTTGTCAGTCTACGTGCCCCGGGTTGACAATTAAATGGTTGGGCAAGTACTACAACGTTATTATAACGACATATATTTCGCCTAACATTTTGGCGCCGATGTCGGGGAAGCACAAGGGATTGAGGTATCAATTTCATTTTATGCAAGAGTGATAGTCAGAGATTGTGTCAAGGGTTCCTGCTCAGAAAGGAAGGTATCAGAAGATCTTGTTCTCTGTAGATTTCAATTATTTCTACAAGTGTGTTAGCCAAAGACTGGGTTAAGGGTTCCTGCTCAGAAAGGAAGGGATCAGAAGATCCCGTTCTCTGTAGATTTCAATTATTTTTGCAAGTGTGTTAGCCAGAGACTGGGTTAAGGGTCCCTTCTTAATGGAAGGGATTAGAAGGTCCTGTTCTCTATAGATTTCAGTTGTTTCTACAAGTGTGCTAGTCAGAGACTGGGTTAAGGGTCCCTGCTTAATGGAAGGGATTATAAGGTCTTGTTCCTTGTAGATTTCAGTTGTTTCTGCAAGTGTGCTAGTCAGAGACTGGGTTAAGGGTCCCTGCTTAATGGAAGGGATTAGAAGGTCCTGTTCTCTATAGATTTCAGTTGTTTCTGCAAGTGTGCTAGTCAGAGACTGGGTTAAGGGTCCCTGCTTAATGGAAGGGATTAGAAGGTCCTGTTCTCTGTAGATTTCAGTTGTTTCTGCAAGTGTACTAGTCAGAGACTGGGTTAAGGGTCCCTGCTTAATGGAAGGGATTAGAAGGTCCTATTCTCGGTTAGTAATTAGTTAGTCTTCAGTGTGTGTCAATCATTTCAATTAGCAATGGGTTCTCGCAACTGTGAAGAGTGTTTTTTTTGTGTTTCAGCAAGAGTGGTTTGTTTCAAGAGTGTTTTAGCAAGTGTGATTTCCAGATTTTCATTTTGATTTGGATGCTGTAAGAATCCCTTCTTATTTTTAACATGGTTTAACTATGAGTATAAGTTTGGAACATCTCACTCATATCCTTGGAAAAGCCGGGATTTCCTCTTCTCACGAAAAGGAGATCTTGATAGCAGCCGAGAGCTTAATTACTCCTCCAGAAACAGGCAATGAATCAACACATGAAGAATGCAAGAAGGAGGAGGAGGAGGACAATGAGGAGCTGCAGCATGATGTGAGTGAGACAAATTATGCCTATGAGAGCCTCATCGAATAATGGTTTCAAGCAGGTACCAGGTTAAAGTCATTTAGTTTTTCTTTCTCTTTTGATAATTTAGAGTTTCAACAGTTTTYCGATTATCTTTTGTATATTTATGTATATTCCCGATTATCATTTGTGAAATTGGAAAAGAACATATTCATACTACTATTAAGTGAATGGCTTCACTGGAAATTTGATTACATGTAACTGCTTTCTAATTTCTAATTAGTATAGAATAGGTAGGCTTTCATTTTCAGTTTTCACTTTCCGTTCTTTTCTTAGGAATAAGTATGCTCTCCTCCGCGCTTTGTGTGACCGCGAGGATCAGAAAGTAGGGATGACTAATAATGTTTTTTTTTTTAGGAAGTATAATGATGCCTAAATGCTCCATTTGCAAAAAGAAAACAATTAAGAATAAACATGTGATGCTGGAACAGCAGCTGAAACAACAGCTGTAACAGCAGCTGAAACAACGTCACTGTTGCACTTCCGTTTCTTTTATTTTTTTAAATTTGCAAAATAAAATTTTTAAAGTTTTTTTTATTTCTTTCCCGAAAATACAAAACGAAAAAAAATAAAATATATATCTGCTGAAACAATCTCTGTCGCTATATGCTGAAACACTGTCACTATATGCTGAAACACTGGCTGCAACTATGTCATAATCAATTTGTGTCTTTTCTACCTGAGTTATTATTGATTTGTGTGGCAGCAACTCCATGATTTTGCCTTCGTCCCTCATCCTATCGATGCCTGGAAATTAACTCTGCAAACAAAACAATAAATAGTTCAAAATTTACGTTTGCAATTAAAACCGTTTTAGGAATAATGCACAAAAAAGGATAATTCCAAATTAAAAACTCATAAGAGCATGACAGGCTTATCAAAAGCATCCAGTTGTTAAATGAATTTGCATCGCTTAGGTTGGATTAAACCCTGCAATTTGAAACCTACAAAAACAATAAACATGAGACTATCAGAAAATGGAGTTATGAATTAGTTGAAAAAAAAATGGCATAACTCCTCCCCCGTATCCTCCCCCGAGTTAGTTTGGAAACGATGATTCCTAGCCAGTGAAACTACCTCAGAACAAGACTATGCGCGATCTAGAAAACAACAACAACTGCCTACCCGTAATAGATAATTGATATCGAGATTAATGTGATTTGTCCTTATCTTTTGGTATTGTCTTTCTAGGATTTTCTCTGATTGTTATTTTTATATTTAACAGCCTTGAGTTATTGACGGAATCACGTAGATATGGAGACAGGTAAGTTGCTATCATTTCTAAGTATACATCTTGAGCGAAATATTTGGGAGACATCGGAGGAGAATCACGAAGTTTTCTGAGATGATTAAAGTTGGTTTTCATGCGGATCAACCCAATATTTTTGCACCAAAATCTCGCACGATATCTTTTCTGGCAGATACTGTTCTGATGAGTTATTAATTAATTTTTATGAATGTAGAAGAAGAAGGGCGTAGGATGTATTTAGCAGGAGTTATTGATATTCAATATGGGGCCCTTCACGACATAGAGGTTGCAATTGCTATGCCGGGAAAGAATTTCATGTTAACAGATCTGTGGGACCTGAGCAGTTTGCAGAGGTTGTGAGTCACATAGAATATGATGTGAGTGATTTCACAGTTATGGATCTGGGCATTTTGTCCAGCGATTCCATAATAGTGTCTGGATGTTTCTTCCAGCAATTTCAAAGATGTGTATTAGAACGTAGAGTTGAAGGACGAGTATCAGAGTGATCTGGTGGAGAAGAGGCCCATATGTTGAGGGTCGTGGGATGCAGTTTGTGAGCATAAGAAAGATCCTTGCGGATCTGTGTAGAGCCACGAAGAGAAAGAGAGGACCTCCATGGACGTTGAAGATATGTGCCTTGTTGAAATCATGGTAGATCAGATCCAATTGAGTGTTCCTGTGGACGCTAAAGACGTTGTGATCTCCAATCTTGATATTTCCACTGCTTAGATTATGGAAGGCGAGATGAACCGTATGATGATTGTCAAGTGCGTTCAAGTCGATCAGCTCATGATTTTTTTACTCGTGTTTCTGCTTCAAGGCGTTCATCCTATAGAGATAGTTATGAAAATCGTGGGTCTGGCAGTGTCGATGTGCAACGAAAGAGAGGTTTATCAACAATCTATTGCTGCATTCTGTAATCTGGATTGGCCAAAAGGCCATATGCTTGTGCAAGTTCTTGATGATTCGGACGACATGGACGTGCAATTCCTGATTGCAGAAGAAGTCCAAAAATGGCAACAGAAAGGTGTTCATATTGTCTATCGACATCGAGTAGTGCGCACTGGCTACAAGGCTGGAAATCTTATGTCGGCAATGAATTGTGACTATGTGAAGGACTATGAATTTGTTGCCATTTTTGATGCAGACTTTCGGCCTGACCCAGATTTCTTGAACCATTAGTTCCGCATTTTAAGGACAATGATGAGTTAGCCTTGGTGCAAGCAAGATGGTCCTTTGTCAACAGAGATGAAAATTTACTCACAAGGTTACAAAATATCAATTTGTCTTTCCACTTTGAGGTGGAGCAGCAGGTCAACAGTGTTTTTGTTAACTCTTTTGGTTGTAATGGAACTGCTGGTGTCTGGAGAGTCAAGGCCCTTGAGGAATCAGGGGGTTGGCTAGAAAGAACTACTGTGGAGGACATGGATATTGCTTTCCGTGCTCACCTTAATAGATGGGAATTTATATTTCTTGATGATGTTAAGTGTCTCTGCGAACTTCCAGAGTCATACGAAGCTTATAGAAAGCAACAACATCGATGGCATTCAGGTCCAATGAAGTTGTTTCGCTTGTGTCTTCCAAACATTATCCATTTTAAGATTGCTTTCTAGAAGAAGGCGAACTTAATCTTCCTTTTCTTTTTGCTGCGAAAACTTATCCTATCATTTTATTCGTTTACCCTCTTTTGCATAATCCTTCCTATGACTATATTCAAGCGAGAAGATGAATTGCCTGCTTGGGTTGTATGCTATGTGCCTTCTATTATGTCATTATTGAACATTCTACCTGCACTGAGGTATTTCCCTTTCATTATCCCTTATCTCTTGTTAGAGAACACAATGTCTGTTACAAAATTCAATGCCATGATCTCTGGACTGTTTCAACTTGGTAGTGCTTATGAATGGGTGGTAACAAAAAAATCGGGTCGAGCATCCGAAACCGATCTACTTGCATTGGTGGAAAGGGAATCACATGTTCAGTTAGAACACCCAAAGCATCATCGTGGTGTTTCAGAGTCAGGCCTGGATGTCCTCAGCAAGATTAATGAACAAAAGAGTCAACAGCCTAAAAAAAAAACAAAAAAAACTCAATCGGATTTACAAAAAGGAATTGGCTCTTGCTTTCCTCCTCTTAACTACCTCTGCTAGGAGCTTGATGTTTTCTCAGGGGATTCATTTTTACTTTTTACTCTTTCAACGGATTTCCTTCCTTGTGGTTGGCCTAGACCTGATTGGTGAGCAAACTAGTTGAGTCTGTGTTGTGGGACTTGAGGCCCTTCATACAAGATTTAAAGACCCTTCATTTGCAGCATTCTAGCCAAGCTTCAAGTGCAGTAGGAAATGAATAAAAGAAACTACAGGCCTAGACATGCCAGACTAATATTTCTCAGATATATTAAGGAGTAGGAAAATATGAATTTATCTCTTACTCCATTGATTTCTATTGAACTGGTGCCACTAGGTTCATGAAAAGGTAGCAAGGTCATCACTACATGGATTCAGGTTTTTACACCAAAACGACAGCATATGTTTTTACTCCTAGCGTTAAAAGTAAATACGTCATCGCCAAACCTTCTGAGCAGTATGGATCACCTGACAGATTAGCACTGCTCCAGCAATATTTTTCTGTGCAATTTGTGTCAGGAATTTACTCTACGATCACCACTTCTTCCTGTAGATTGTTGTTTGTTATATCTAGAGACTGGTTTGTCAACATAATTCTTTACATTCTTTCATATTCTTAGGATTCTCTAACAAAAGTATCATGCAGGTCTGATAAAAAAGAAACTCATACTATGCACAACTGTCGGTAAAATTAATGACAACAGTCCAGAATTCACCCTAAATGCAATCCCAAAATTTATGAATTTGCAGTCCTATTGCTTGAATTCTAGAACTAGAATGACAGGTCTCAACAATTGACAATTTGATGAAGCCGAGACGATACTGTTATTGTTTTCTTTTAGCATGATTTTTGTATTTTGATATCCGAATAAAACAAAAACCATAAAGATGATAAAAAAATAAAAAAATAAATGAATAAATAAAAAAAATTATAAAATCATAAAAATCAAAACATTGCAAATGGACCTTTTTACTCACTTCCTAAACTATAATCAAAACATGTTTCTTTATGCTTAAGATGTTTTCTTTGAGTCATTGTTGCAGCAATCAAAGAAAAACAAGTATGCAAGGGCAACAGGTATATCAACGCAGTTTATTTTATTGAATTGCTCGCATTTGCACTTATTTCTGCATTTTTCGATGCTCTCACATTTTGCTGCAGGAAAATGATAACCTTTTACAGGTTCAAAGATGATTGCATTTGTTTATTGCTGTGATTTTTCAAGAATCACAAACTTTTGACAAACATGCTTTGATCAACAGCTTGACGGAGCTGTTACTCATCATAAACATCATGACACTCGTTGTTACACAGAAACCCTTCATAACCCATTTGCGTCATGCATGTTTATCCCTATTTTTCCTTCAACGCAAATTAGTCATCCATGTCTAAAGCCTATCTGCCATCGCCTTATCAGTCACAACTTCACACATGCCTATTTTTCTCTGAATCGCATACATTCCTTTATTCCTTTCAGTTCATTTTTGCCTTCTTTTTCCCCTTTCAGTTTTCCTTTTGAATAAAACCTATTCCCTTTCCTCGATTACATTCCCTTGTTTCCCTCACCATGCTGATACACACTGCTTGCCTGTGAGTTCTTTCCATTTATAGTCCTACTAAATATTTTTGTACAAACTCGCGTTGACTGATGTGGAATTCCTTAAGGCCCACCTTTCAACAAGTCTTTCCCCATCAACCTCAAAGCCTTATCTGGGATATAGACTAGAGTCCATTTTGAGTACCTGGAGGCTTGCATGCCTTAATGGCAAGTTCTCTCGCTGGCAATCATGGGAATACATCAATGTCCCTTGATCGTCAGATCTTGCAAGTGGCTCGACATCAGCTCA
>ML779334.1:635281-692558 GCA_009831015.1 Picea engelmannii
GTGCCAGAGGTCATACCATCCTACCAACTTATCATGGGTGGAATGCCCACCGAAGAGACCCTTAACATACTTCCCCTGGGATCCTATAAATTGTTTATTGGTATGGATTGGTTGGATACTTAAAAAACTAAATTGGACTGTTATCATAAAAATTTAGAATGTGTAAATGAAGAAGGGAGAAAGACAACCCTCCAAGGGATTAAAAAGACTATCTCAGTGAGGAAAATATCATCCCTTCAAATGAAAAAGTATTGCAGAAAGGGGTGTTCCTTATATGACATAGAGGTGTTGGACTCTGTTGAGGATGACAAGCCAAACCTAGAGGACCACCCCATATTAAGAGAATACAAGGATGTGTTCCCAAAAGAAGTACCAGATCTACCTTTGAGAAGGGATATTGACTTCTCAATAGAACTTACACCGGGAGTGGTACCAACATATAGAATTCCATATAGGATGAGCATGCCAGAGCTGGTTGAGCTCAAGCTACAACTAAAGGAGATGATGGAAAAAGGCTACATCTGACCCATTGTATCCCCATGGGGAGCGCTCATCTTTTTTGCGAAAAATAAAGATGGCACACTCTGACCGTGCATATATTACAAACAACTCAATAAGACAACCATAAAGAACAAGTACCCCTTACCAAGAATCGATGACTTGTTCGACCAATTGGGAGCTGCTTCCATATTATCGAAGATCGACTTAAGGTATGGATACAACAATTCCATATTAAGGATGAAGACATCCACAAAACAACCTTCAGAACAAGGTATGGTCACTATGAATGCATGGTGGTGCCATTTGGGTTAACCAATGCCCCCACCACTTTTATGTGCTTGATGAATAATGTACTCAACAAATTCCTGGACAAATTTGTATTGGTTTTAATTAATGATATACTAATATACTCCAAGAATGGGGAGGAGTATGAAGAATATATTAGAATCGTACTTCAAGTACTAAGAGAGAATCAACTCTACATTAAGTTTAGAAAGTGAGACTTCTTTCAAAAGAAAATCCATTAATTAGGCCATGTCATTTCTAAGGAAGGGGTTGCAGTGGACCCCGATAAGATTAGATCTATTATGGAATGGCCTACCCTGAAGGATGTATCAAATATTATATCCTTCATGAACTGGCAAGATACTATAGAAGGTTCATAAAAGGATTTTCCAAGATTGGATGTCCAATCACCGCCCTTTAGAAAAAGGGGATCAAATTAATTTGAACATCAAAATGTGAAGAAAGATTTTAGGAACTGAAATACCTCCTGACCCATACACTCGTGTTAAAGATTGCAGACTTGGATAATGATTTCCTCATGTGTACTGATGCCTGCAAGGAAGGACTTAGAGGAATCTTTATGCAAGAGGGACGTGTAATTTCTTACACGTCCCGAAAATTAAATGAGCATGAGATCAATTATGTGACCCATGACCTAGAGTTGGCTACCATAGTACATGCTTTAAAAAGATGGAGGCACTACCTCCTGAGAAGGAGATTTGTTCTTATGATAGACCATTGTGGATTGAGGCACCTGTTTGATCAACCAAATCTCAATTCCAGGAAAGCTAAGTGGATGGCTCTTCTTAGTGAGTTTGATTTTGAAATCAAACACATCAAAGGAAAGGAAAATAGGGTGGTTGATGCCCTTAGCAGAAGTATAAAAATGATTCATATGGCAACAGTAAGCACCTGTGAAATGTATGTTAGGGAAAGATTTAGAAATGCACAAGAGACAAATGCATTCTTCAATACCGTGACCTCATACCTAATACAAGAGCCTATAGGGATGAAGTATGAAGGATACAATATGCTCAAGGGAGGGCTACTGACTTACAAAATAGATTGTACATTCCCAACTATGACAACTTGAAGATGTTCATAATGGATGAACTACATAAGAAACCATATACTGGTCACCCAGGATATCAGAAGATGATCATGACCACTAGGAAACAATTCTATTGGCTCGAGTTGAAGAAATACATAGCTAACAATAAAGCTAAGTGCCTATAATGACAACAGGTTAAGGCAGAGCACCGGTATCCAACATGATTATTACAGCCCCTACTGATCCCAGAATGGAAATGGGAAACCATCTCCATGGATTTCATCATCGTATTACCAAAGTCAACCAAGCAAAATGATGCCATCATGGTTGTGGTGGAAAAACTGAGTAAGTTTGGTCATTTCATTCCTGTCAAATCAACTTGCAAGGCCATAGATATTGCCAACATATTCATGAAGGAGATATTTAGACTGCATGGAATGCCCAAGGAAATTGTATTTGAACGAGATACCAAGTTTACTTCGAACTTTTATAAATACCTAATGGTCGGTTTGGAGACAAAATTGTTATTTAGTACAACTTATCACCCCCAAATTGATGGAAAAACAGAAAGAGTGACCCAAATAGTAGAAGACATGCTAAGGATGCATGTAATGCATCAACCTAAGAAGTGGGAAGACTACCTACCATTGGAAGAGTTTGCCTACAACAACGGTTATCAATAATCCTTGAAGATGAACCCTTTTGAAGTCCTCTATGGCATAAAGTGCAATATTCCAATCAGCTAGAGCAAGCCAGTGGACAGAATTACAATCGGACCTGGCATGCTGAAAGAAATGGAACATCAAGTGGTTCAGATAAGACAAAATCTAAACACTGCTCAAGATAGACAGAAAAGTTACGTCGAGAGAAATATAACTCCTAGAGAGTTCAAGACTGGAGATCATGTCTATCTCAGAGTTAGACACAGGAAGAGTTACCTGAGAATGGGAGCCTGTGCCAAGTTGGAACCTCGGTATTGTGGACCATTTGAAGTCTTAGATAGAGTGGGTCTTGTAGCCTATAGGCTAGCACTTCCTCCCACAATAAAGGAACATAATGTTTTTCATGTTTCATTACTGAAGAAATATGTACATGATGCTAATGATATAATTGATTGGTCTATGATCCATGTGGATCCGGAGGGATAATTCCTACCAGAACCCCAATGCATATTAGACAGGAAGGAAACCTCACTCAGGAATCGAACCATTGCACAGGTCAAGGTGCAATGGAAACACTTTGGCCTAGATGAGGCTACGTGGGAAGAAATGGAAGATGCCATGAGATGGGCATATCTGAGTTTTTTTACTTCTATACATACATATCATGTTGATATATAGAACATCAAGGACGATGATTCCTTTAAGGGAGAGGGAATTGTAACACCTTGTTTTCCCCAGTCTATAAATATAACTATATGGGTGGAGGAACTATGGAAAACTTACAAGTGTGAATGTTTGATTTGATGGACCTTGTGTAGAAGGTTGATGAATGTAAATCATGATTATTTTAATAGAGATTGGTTATGTGTTGCATGACTACTGAAAGAGGGGATGTTCTAAGAGAGAGACCACAAAATTCTTTGAAAGGTGGTGGAGGGGACCAGGAATGGTTGTGTTAACCTCCACTGAACCAGTACCATGTTGGAATTAATTTTATCAAATCAGAACAACCCTCTGACTAGGAATGAATTCCCGTCAGGATGGTAGGTGGGAAGGCCCCCTCAAGAGTTAATGAGGGATGGGGCAGACTGCCCATTGGTAAGGCTCCCATACCTGACCATGGACTGGGATATTTGAACCACATGCAATATTTTTTAGGGAGGCAAGAAAGGAAGCGTGGTGGATAGAGGGAGAACTACGAAGAAAATGCAGAGACAAGAGAGGAAAATCTCGGGTCCGAGGAAGGACTAAAAGAGGAAAAAGTGAGTTATGATCAGAGAAAATAGAGATTGAACCAGGAGAAGGAGAGTAACCTTCGTCCTTAGCTATTTCCGTATTGGGAGAAGGAGAGTAACCTTCATCCCTACCTTTAGTTGAGCTGGAAGTAAGATATTGAATCTTGAAGTATCATGGCGTAAGCTCGGGGGTGGCCAGTGATAAATCCATTGGGAGTGACTGAGCCTATGGTTGGGTGGAAACGAGCACCCCTTTCAGCAGTTGCATCACACTATATTGTTCTGATAAGTTTTTTTCTTGCCTTATGATTTGAATTGTAAGTAATGGATGTATTTGAGTATTTATATGTCTATAAAGGGTTCTATCTCTGTGTTAAATGATTAAGTTATGAATATGCATTCATTCCCTTGAGAACCTATATGTCTTCTTGATTTTCCCATAATTCCATGTTTATTCACTCAAAGGCACTCTCCCAAGGAGCTACATCACCATTCCAGAGTCGGAGCAAGCCTCGTGGCATAGTTACCTTCATGGTAAACCCACAAGTTACCTTGCCTTGACTTAGATCTTAAAGCCTTGAAAGTTGGGAAGGTGTTTCCTTTAGACCAGTAGTCTAGGAACCCTGGAGCTTGAAGCTCTGAGATGTCTAATTTTTGTGAGCTTTCAATCGACATAAAGAAGCAACCAAGCATCGAAGAACCTAAGAATAGGAACACCAGGAGAGCAAGAAGAATTTCCTTTTAGGAAATCCTTCGAACTGAGTTATCGAAATCCCCGAATGAAAGAAGTGCGTGGGAAATCAAAATCCTTTAAGGAGAAATCTCAGAAGGGATAGCACTTATCATAATTTTTGAAGATATCCAAGAGTAGGACTCATAGGAGGAGAAAAGTTTTAAAACCTTTGAAGACTGATAGGAGCGACAATGGTCGTTGGATCATAGTGAAAAGGATCGACAATCGTCAGATCTGAGGAAGGTGCATGAGTCTTAAAGTTCGCACGCACACGAGAGAGAACCTTTCAAGGTTTGAGTCTTGAATTTTCTGAAGCCCAAAGAGCCATAAACCCGAAGTAGAATCTCAGTTTTCCAATTGTAGGAACATATCTAATCCATCAAATTGTTCGAGGTAAACTTCAAGCGTCGGATCACTAGAGTGGATCTAAACCGTTAGATACCGTGAGTCTGGGAGGAGGCAAGTTTGAAACTTGAGATTCCTAAAGTGTTGAAAGTCGAAGAGACATGAGCCGTCATTTGGCATAGGGACACTTGTCAACGGATCGAGATCTCTGAGAATATTGTAGTGGGGTTTTAAATTTGAGAACTGCGATTTCCGAACCCTGAAGGCTCGAAGACCCGAAGTGAACCTGGACTGAAAAATCTAAGGGAGATGTAGCATGAATCCATGAACTTCAGGTAAAGTCCTAAAGTGATTCATAGTCGTTGGATTCAAAGGGAAAGTGGCAAAAATCCATGAACTCCAGGTAAAGTCTTGAAGTGATTCATAGCAGTTGGATTTGGAGGACACATGGCACAAATCTGTGAGCTCTGGGTGAAGACCCAAAGTAATCCTCGATCATCATATCAAGAGGACATGCATCAGAGGATTGTAGCCTTCGGATAAAAGTCATTGGGGAGAAGTTTTGAGATTTGAGATATTAGAAGTCAGAAACCCAAAGGAAATATCAACCATCGATGAAGAAGAGGGATGGAGGACCATTGATTTAGTTTAAATGGTTAAACACCCAAAGTGGAAGAAATACCATTGATCGAGAAGAAAATATGTCTACATATCATCAACTCTGGAAGTTTGAAGTACAAAAGAAGCAGGGTTTGAGATTTCAAAACCCCGAAGCCTGGAATTTCGAAGAGATCAAATTCATTGATCTAGGAGTGACAGATCTGGTCCATAGATTTGAGAGGCCCAGTTCTGAACCATCAATTCAGAAAGTATCATCAAGATCACAAGATTTACGATGCCATAGCATTGCGGGGATAGGAGTTGCGTGAATTTTAAAATATCGAGGGAGGGATACAATTCAAATCGTGGTTTCGTCAAGAGGACACATGGAGACTTGAGGAGGATTGTGGGCCCAAAATTAGTGTTACCCCAAACCTCTTTTCATCATGCCTGCAATCGCATGGTCATTGCCAAGGTCACATCCTAGGAGAGGCCAAGAGAAAATGGGATAACGCCAACTTCAAAACTTCACTGCAGCATGAAGGAGAAGGTCACGGGTATCATAAGACTTGCAATAGAGGCCTAAAGGGCCTTTGTTTGATTTATAGGTGATACTATTATGGTCTCAAAACCTTGCTTGATTTAGACTCGAAGAATATTGACTGGAGGCTCGGGTTGAGTCCTGGACTCTCCAAATTAGAACCCATAGAGAGAAAGAGGATTTGTTCCTATAAGGAGGACAATTTTTTTTTTTTTCTTTGACCCATCGTGGGTGTGTTACAGTTGTACAAAGATGGAAACAAGGTTCTGTGGTCCATTTGAGATATTGGATAGAATATGGATCGTTGCATACATGATTTCATTGCCTACTTCCATGAATTTGCATAATGTATTTCATGTCTCTTTGTTAGAGACAGAGGGATACTTTCAGGTCCATCCAGTGCAAGTATTGGATAGAAAAGTCAAAATGCTCCATAATCGATTTATGGAGCTTGTAAAAGTCCAGTGGGCCTTCTATGGTATTGAATATGATACTTGGGAGCATGAAGATTCCATGCGGGTAGAATACCCACAACTTTTTGAATAAATTTTGAGATTTTTATCTTTGTTTAGTATATGCATTGAGGACAGTGCCAAAATAAGGGGGAGGGGATGTAACACCCTGGGTTTTGAGCCCCATACTAAATAATGTATTTTTTTAATTAATGAGAGGCTAGAGTGCCCAAACAATTAAAAGAGGCTAGTGTGCCTAAGAAATGTAATGTTTTGATCATTATTAATAATAAATACATCGTTGGTTGCTAGATGGACTAGGACAAGATTTATAGGGGGATATGATTCCACAAGAGAGGGGGATTAAGGGGATAAGTATTCATTTTATATTTTATTAACCCATTTTGTTTAATGGAGAATATCAGTTATGTGAGCTTCTTGGGAAAAGGCCATGAGGTTCTTGATTCCCAAGATTTAGAAAAGCCCATATTTGTTCTAGGGTGGGGGTTCTCTTCTTGTTCGGTTGTTGGTTGCTTCTTCTTCACTCATTCACTCATTTACTCATTTAGTCATTCAATAAATTGATTGTTTTTCACACCTTTCATCTGGTTCTCACTCCATTCATTCTTTCACTACTCATCCCATCTTATTCGAGGGCTCCTTAAGGAAGGAAAACGAATTGCTGAGAAAATCCATAGTTGTTGGTTGTATAGGTTGCTTGTGTATTTCCAACCAGGAGTTGGTTCTTTCATTTCCATGATGCCTCGACCTGTGTTTTAGTTAACTTATAGCTATGAGTCTTGAGAGTCCTAGTAGAGAGATTCTTGACTAGAAGCACTGGAGCCTTGGAAGAGATGGACAGTCTAAGGGACTACATGGCAGAGAAGGGGGTCCATTCTCTTGGGTTGTGAAAACTCGATAGAAGAGAGATGGTGTACTTTTTATTTTTGTTAGTTATGAAAGGAATAGGAGAGCCTGAGGGTTGATTGGCTTGGGAAGCCGAGTGCCACCCTGGAATCCATTCTTGTGGACTCATAGCCATGGCTCAAAGGTTACACTATTGTTGAGATTTGGAACAATAGTGTCTATGGTTGGGTGGAACGTCCTTGGTATGCATCCAGGTGGTGACTCATTTTATAAAAGATAATTTCTCTTTGTTATGGTTTTATTTACTTGTGTAGTTTATTCCACTGTGTATTTGTTACCTATGAATTTTGTACGCATAGTATGCATGCTTGTTGGTTATTGTTGTGCATGTCACGTGGTTCATTTATTTTATGCATTTATATTAATTAGAGATGTATTAGTAAGAGAAAGGAGTGTGATATTGGGCTTGAAGGTGGCCTAGCTTGGCCTAGGGTGGCTAGGTATGTTACATAGATATCATTTTGAGAAGGCGGGTGTTAGAACATGAAAGGCCCTGACTTTTGGCAGAATCTCATGAAGGTATAACTGAATGACACTATGTAGTAAAATATATCATGCAAAAGGTATTTCACATAGGATTATGGTGGCCAACAGTCCATAAATATGACAAGGGATATTTCTAGAAATGTGATGTCTATAAGAGGGTTGGAAAACCCAACAGGAGATATGAGATACCTCTGAGACCACAAGTAACTTTGCAAATATTTTACAAATGGAAAATATAATTTGTTGGACCAATTAATCCACCAGCAAGAAATTCAGGAGCTAGGTATATAATTACTGTGATTGAATACTTAACAAGATGGGAAGAAGTAACACAAGTCAAAGACTATAGTGCAAAGACAACATAACACTTCTTGTTTGAGTAGGTGATCACCGGATTTGGATGTCCAAGGATTTTGATGAGTGAACAAGGAACTCACTTTATCAAATATAACATAAGGGCTATGACTAAGGAGTTTGAATTCTATCACCATAAGAGTACACCATACCATCCTCAGGCCAATGGAATGGTAGATGATTTCAATAAGATCTTGGAAAATGCTCAGACAAATATCTGCAATGTCAACAAGGATGATTGTAACTTGAAAATACCAATAGTACTATGGGCATATTGGACCTTATGTAAGAAGTTGAAAGGAAAAAACCCACTCAGATTGGTGTATGGACAGGAAGAAGTAGTACCATTAGAATTTATGGTACCCAGTCTGCGCATAACATCAATTACCAACAAGATAGAAAGAAGTGCAGTAAAGGAAAGATTAAAAAAACTAATGGAAATGGAAGAGGATAGGATTATGGAAGGATTTCACCAGGAATTATAGAAAGAAAGAGACAAAGCCTAGTATGATAGACATATTAAGAAGAAGAATTTTAAGGAGGGAGACTATTGGCATAGGAGCAGACCCAAGGTTCACTCCAAGAGCGCACCAATAGGCCCTAGCTACTGTCCCTTTCAGCAACACCTGCGAAGCAGATGCAGTCTCACCCGAAGAAGCTTATGAGGGGGTTGTAGGATAGATATGTCTACAACCAGGGGAATATCAAGGGGATCTTATATAACAACAATCAATATTCATATATCACTTATCAGTGAGATCTACTCTACGCAGCTATAGATCTTAATATAACACAGTAATAAAAAGAACAGTATAATAATGATAGATATTAAAGCATCAATCACTCACACAACACAAAATTTACGTGGTTCACCCTCTCTCTAGGGCTATGTCCACATACCTGTTCTTATGATATATTAATACGAAGCTTACAGTTCTGATGTGTACTCATGGCCAACATATCCTCTCTCTTCTTCCCTCTTTCTCTCCCCCTTCCCATGCACCCAGCTGTAGGATTTGATCTTCGCACCCAGCTAAAGATCTTACAATACCAGAAGGCTCTCACCCTCAGCACTTCTCTCTCCCAAAACAATGACCTCTCACCACAACAATAGAGCTAAATCAACCACAATATCATCATCCCCCAACCCAGGTCCTCTTGACCTTTATTTATACATTTACAATACCTCACCGACAACCTTAGGCTGAAACCTAGGTGTCAAAACCCTAATTACCAAAACCCTAGGTGTCTAAAATCCTAGGTTAACTTGATCCACTTTTTTCGGACTTTGCTAGCCTACCTTTCCTTCCTTCACGTGCGGTGCTCCAAAGAATCCAATGGTGGATTTTTCCATCTCTTGAATCATCCTTGGTCCATCTTTCTTGATGATATATCATCCTTGATATCCTCATCCAACGACTTGCTTTTCCATACTTCGCTCCATATTTTTTTCTCTTTTTCTCACTTCGACCCAGTGACAGCCACTGTGTCTCTTGTGAAGTTCGCATTTTTACCTTTTCTTCCTTTTTCTCTATTTCCTTTCATAACCAAGGGTCAGAAGGCCCCCAACACTCACCTATGACTCGTCCCAAGGCACTTCATATCTGATCCTTGCATTTTACTTCAACTTTGGACTGCACAATGCAACCTTTTCTTTCTGCTTTATGCCTCCTTTCCGTCCTTGTGAAGACTGTATTTTCTATGTTTGGTACCCATTTTAAACTGCACCTGGTACCTGAACCCTTTTTATCATTCCTTTACTTGGAGCTATGAGGCAGCTGGTTGTCATATTACAACTTCAACCGACTCCCATTCACCAATCCTTCTTTCCATTCTCCATTGAATGTCTTCAACTGTGCAGCTCCTCCTTCTGTGATATAAGATATCTCATACAGTCCAAGCCAACGAGTTTTGAACTTCCCAGGGTGTTTGATGAACTTACTGTCATATACTAGTACTAAATCACCTTGTCTAAATATATTATTCTCGATGTGCTTGTCGTGGTAGGCCTTTTCTTGTTCCTTCTGAACTTTCTGATGGAAGCCTGCAATGAATTTGTCTTCTTCTAGCTTGACTAACTGTGCTAGCCTCTCATGAACAATGCTAGTATCATCCATGTCTGTAAATGCAACAATTCTTAATCTTGGTACCAAGTACTCCATCGGGACAATATCTTCAAGACCATAAACTAACTTGAAAGGGGTCTACATTGTTAATTTCTTGCAAGTGGTTCTATAAGCCCATAGTACTGTTGGTACTCTTAAATCCCAGTCATCCCTATTCACACTGCAAATCTTTGTCAATGTTGTCTCCAAGATCTTGTTGAATGCCTCAACCATTCTGTTTGCTTGTGGATGGTAAGGTGTACTCTTCTGATGGTGGACTGCAAATTCTTCAGTCAGGGCTTCAATTGTCTTATTGATTAAATGTGTACCTTGATCACTCATAAGGACCTTAGGACATCCAAACTTGGTTATTATGTCATCAAATATAAAACGTCCAGCTGTAGTTGCACTATATACCTTGACTGCTCTTGCTTCGGCCCATCTAGTCAGGTATTCTATTGGAGTGATAATATACCTTGCTCCTGTGCACTTCCCTGGTGGTTTTATAGGTCCCACGAAGTCAATGGCCCACTTTTCAAATGACCGCATACATCTCATCTCTTCAGGATGTTTTTCCAACTCCCTGGCATACATCGCATGCTCTAGTATATTCTTTAGCATCTCTTTGTAATGTAGGTGTTAGGTTATGAAAAAAGTATAAATATCTTCCTTTTTCCCACATTTCATGATATTATTTTGATTGACTTTTCAGTTATTTAGAAGCAAATAGAATAGAAAATGAATAATATACCCTTTTTCATTGATTGTTGGGGATTAGATTACATAGATTCTAAATATGATTGGAATTGTCTAGTTTTATTGCAGGATTGGTTAAATATTGTCGAACCCAAGATAGCAAGGGGAATCTTGAATATGCGCAAGATATTGGAGGTTGAAGACTTTATGGCGCAAAGAAGTTTTAAAGATAAATGAGTTACTCATTGTAATAGTAAAGCAATCCTGAGGATCTCTCAATCCTCGGGATAACTTAATTTACCCAGATTATTGTAACATATAAGGGGTAAATATATCTTGAAGAAGAGAGAGATTTTTCACTCAAGAATAAAGAATATAGAATTGTTATGTGTTAGCAGTTTTTGTAGAAATGTTGCACCAGCTATGAAATCAATAGAAGCGTCGAGCAATTTTTCCATTTTTGTATGTTGAGTTTCAAATAATAGTGCTTCTAAGGACCGAGGGCCCAGTTTGAAGGAGCTACTATTCGATCTGTAATTGTATCAGCTCAAATTCTGTCTTGTGATTCAATTCTCTTTTATAGTAGTTAACAAACACATAAGTGTGTTGATGGTTTCATGTCAATTGCAAGAAATAGATATTCCCCGAAGTATTGAATGATTGTTGTTCCAATTCCTATTACTGAGATTCGATGCGTGAAGGTTCCTCATAAGTTCACATCTACTGTTCTTTTCACTTAGGTTTCATTTGTCGTTCCTTTTACTTAGTTTACATTTGTTGTTCCATTCTGCTAGAATATAGTTGTTGTTCCTTTCAATAGAAATATGATTGTCATCTCTTTTTAGTTAGATTACAGTCTCTGTTCCTTTCCATAGATGGAGTAATTCGCCTTTTTCTTTTCAGCAATTCTGATTCATAATGATAGAAATTCTTGCAAGTCTTTATCTAGATTCAATTATTGCTCTTAGAATGAATTCAATAGATTAGCTAGTTCCTTTCCTTTTGCATAGCTTTAGATTTCAATCCCTAGAATATTTGATGAATGTTTGAGGAACTTGATTGTTGACAAACTCATATTTTCTTTCTCTACATGATTTTAGCCTCTATAAGCTAGCTGCATAGACTTTCCCGATATTCTTTGAGATAAAATATGAATCCTCGGGTTGATAAATTAATGTTAAACTAAGGATTGTTTTTAGACATCTTTAGAGCCCAACATTTTGGCGTCGTTGCCGGGGAAGAATGTCAAAGGTAGCATAGATTGTGCCTCTAGAGGGTGAGGTATTGAAGATGGAAGGTAAGAACCTATGCAGGCAATAAGTAAGATTCTCATACCAGTGCCTACCTCTAGTTGACGCATTAAGAGGTTGCATAGGTGTTTTCTTCCTTTTTGATTTTTTTTCCTTTTTGTTGTGTGAAGTGTGTATGACTAAGAAGAAGGATATTGAAAAAAACAAACCTCCACCAAAAATTACCAAACCCCAGGGCTCAGGGCTCCCTGGAAGAAGTAATTTCATAGACGACATCATCCAAAAAGCATAATCTCAAGCCTTGATTGGACCTAGAAAAGGATCCACCCGAATCCCTCAGGTGGCAGCTTCACCAACTATAGCCCACGCCGAGATTCATAGCAAAATTGAAGGGACTGAGATAAGTTTTTAGATCACAGATATTCCACCCCTCAACCCTTTAGGAAAGGGAAACTCTTGTATTCTGGAGGAAGGATAAGGAGAAACTAGTGGGATAACTAAGACAGACCCACCACCCAATCCTGAATCTCCTGCAAAAGAAGAAGGCATACATGAAATTCTAGATAGAGGGAGTGCAATCGGATCCCCTAGAAGATTAGATAACCAAACAATTGAAATAAAATATCCGGATCAAGAAATCCCTAAAGATTTATGGCATATTTTCGATCAAATGGCACAACCAAATCCACAATGTCCCCAGACTTCCACTTTGGAATATCCGATAGTTGGTCCAATTTCCAATGCCCCCATGAAGGCTATTCCCCTGAAAAACCTACCAACCTTTCACGGATTAATCCCAAAAGACCTGAGCACATTCTTATTTGAATTTGATGTCCTATGTAGAGGATATGATTACACCTCTGAACCCCAAAAATTAAAATTGTTCCCCTCCACTTTGAAAGGAGCAGCTCTACGTTGGTTCATGGGATTAGGGGGAGGAACTATAAACTCATGGGATGAAATGAAACAAGCCTTATTGACAAAGTATCAGGATTATTGTAGAACAAAAGACTTAAAAGATGAAATCTTTCAAATTACTGCAAAAGAAAATGAATCATTAGAAGAATATGTAGAGAGATTTCAATATAATTTACAAAGATCACCCTATGGCACACTACCAGGGGAAGTACTGAAGGTAACTCTGATTAAAGTTATGAAAGATGAATGGGTAGAAATGTTGAATTTAATGGGGAAAGGTGATATTTATCAAGAAACTTATGATGACATTGTCCTATTGTGCATCAGGTGCTCAAGAGGAAGTTCACGGACTAGATCAGGGATACGTACCCCCTTCACCAGAAATAGAAATATTACCATCGGGGTTGTTACTAGAGATGAAGTTGGTAATCTCTTAGAAAACTTTAAAATAGACATTCTGAGTTCTCTGAATACAGAATTGGATGTGTTGCAGGCCAAACAAAAAAAAATAGAAGAAGAACAAACATTAGCCATATTTTTCCATAGGTGTAGAAGGAAACATGGCCCAAGGGATTTACCTCTGGACGTGGTCCGGGTTTGCACTATCTATTCCAAGGATCACGGCATGAAACAATTCCCATCGCTTCTTGCACTGAAATTTGTCTTTAGGGAAGAAGAAGAAGAAACAAAACCATTATATTTAATGGTTCAGTGTCATCAATGGTATAATCGGCCCCCAAATACATTGCAGGACCCTTTCTCTTTCTTCTCCAGACATTATAAACAACAAGCTCCTGGTAGCATATGGCAGGGTCATCCTTTTACTAATCAAAACTGGAAACCCCAACAATATCCACCTACAAATCCCACTTGGAAAAACTAGCCCACTGTAATCCCTGCTTGGCAGAATCAACCAACTACAACTTCTACCTGGCCTAACTCACAATATCCCACCTCATCTTGGAAAAAATCCAATAACAACATTTACCCTTCACAGTGGCCCAACATGACTTCCCAAAACCCAAATTGGAATCAGAATTGGCAGCACATCGTGGGGATAAACAATCAACCCATGAGGATGGCCCCTCAAACTCATCCTACATTACAAGCCTCACTTCAATTGTCCCAAAATCCACAATCCCAATTGTTCCCTCAACTACCATCCCAACCTCACCCAAATCCAAATAACAGACCGACTCAGCTCATTTAGATTATGGAAAATGGAGAAGGAGAGATCAACTCGGTAGGGTGCAACAAACTACGATTAAGGTCGGGACAAATAATCTCCCCTGAAGAAAATGATGTTTTTCAAGGGCAGGAGAAACAAACAACAATAACACCTCTGACTGTGGAAATAAAGGAAGAAATCAAGCGGGGAGGGGGGGACACAGTCGAATCACAAGATCCTGATAAGGGTGTAACACCCTCCCTTCCATTCCATGAAAGATTGATGATAGCAAAACCGACCGTATATCCCAAGTTCGACCTTGTAGGGGAACTCAAATTTATATATCAAGATTCCACTCCTGCAAGCTCTTCATGAAATCCCCATCTATGCAAAAAAAATCAAAGAGATATGTGGGAGAAAACCCGTCAGAAAAATTAAAAATCCATCATCAACAGTCTGCGTGGTAGGAGCCTTATCTGATCTAATTTTAGGTAGAAAAGAACCAGTTAAATATTCAGATCCGAGGAATCCCATAGTAATAGTTCAGATCCAGGGCTACTCTTTTCCCAATACACTAGTTGATTTGGGAGCAGCCATCAACATCCTGACTATGGAAACTTGCAATACCCTAGGATTTAACTCCTTCGAACCCACAACAATAATGCTGTAGTTGGAAGACTGATCAATAGTTTGACCAGTTGGCACATTACATGATATAGACATCTCTGTCGACTCTTGGGAATATCCGGCGGAATTCCTCATCATCAATCCAAAAGGTGGAATTGAAGGGCATCCATTGATACTGGGCAGGCCATGGCTTGCAATAGTAGATGCATACATAGGATGTTGAATAGGAAATATGACAATCACTAGAGGGGGTATCACAAAGAACCTCATTTTATATCTTCCTGCTAAACCTAGTCCAACTTTCGTATATCCACAATTGCCACCACCATGATACCTAGAGAGGGATTTACGAGCCCCTCTTACACAGGAAGAAGCCCTCAAACTTAAAAATCAATTAGAGGATGACATAATCAGTGGGTTTATCAATAATCCGGCCACCATGAGCAACTCGACCTGCCAGATGCTCCAAGTTGTTATAGACTGTGAAGCACAGGGGGACCTGCTGGAAGATTTAATGGAACAACAAATTCCAACTACAGTCGTTCATAACAGCAAACCCGTCGAGATCGCACCTGAGAGGCCTCTAAACATCAATGCCAATTTACATGAACAACAACAACAAAAGTTAATTCATGTCCTCTCCAAATAACATCAAGATTTTTCATGGGAATATTTTGATATGAAAGGTATTGATCCACAACTCTGTACACACCACATTTATGTTGAATAAGAAGCTCGACCTATCTGCCATCCACAGAGAAGACTAAATCCTCACCTTAGGGATATCGTTAAAGAAGAATTACAAAAACTGTTGGACGTAAATTTTATATATCCCATCTCAGATAGTCGATGGGTTTCCCCACTAGTGATCGTCCCAAAGAAAAATGGGAAATGGATCATCTGTGTCGAGTACAAGGAACTTAACAAAGCCACTCAAAAATACCACTTCCCTTTTCCTTTCATTTACCAGGTCCTGGATACTTTGGCAGGAAATAAATTCTTTTCTTTCCTAGATGGTTTTAGTGGGTACAATCAGATTCAGATCACCCCAGAAGATCAAGATAAAATCACATTCACATGCCCCTGGGGCACTTTTGCATACAAAGTATTACCATTTTGACTTTGTAACACTCCAACCACCTTTCAAAGGGCCATCCTGAGCATATCATCGATCTAATTAGTGAAGGACTTGAAGTATATCTGGATGATTTCACTCCTTATGGCAATGAGTTCGATCAAGCACTGGATAACCTGGAGAAAATACTAGAACGATGTATCGTGACCAGGTTATGTTTAAGCCACGAAAAGTGTCACATGATGATGACAGAAGGTGTGGTACTAGGGAATTATATCTATGAATATGGAATTAGGGTAGACCTAGCAAAGATAGAGGTAATCCTTAATCTACCCACACCACACACACAAACTAAGGTACGTAGTTTCCTTGGCACTTCAGGATACTATCATAGGTCTATGGAAAATTTTGCAAAAACCTTTGCACCTTTACATGCTTTGACTGGTAATGTATAATTTCAGTGGTCTAAAAAGTGTGATGTGGCATTTCTAGGACTCAAAAAGTTGATCTCAACAACACCGGTGTTGAGGGGGGAAAATTGGAAAATACCATTCCACATCTCCACCGATGCATTAGATATTTCCATAGGCGTTGTCCCTGGACAGGAGGAGGAGAAGAAACCTTAAGCCATTTATTTTATTAGAAAGAATCTTAATCTAGATGAACTTAATTATATAGTAACAGAGAAAGAGTTTTTAGCTGTTATACATGCCATCAATAAATTTCGTCATTATATAACAGGCTATCTGATCATTCTGTATACTGATCATTCTTCTATCAGATATCTGGATAATAAACCAATTACTAATGGATGGGTCACTCGATGGTTGTTATTATTGCAAGAATTTGATATCACCATCAAAGATCGACCCGAGAGAGAAAACCTTATCGCAGAATTCCTATCTCGCATACCGAAAATAGATGACTCCTTAACAGTCGAAGACCGATTTCCAGATGAGCATCTGTTTGTCATTACTACAAAGCCACCTTGGTACACTGATGTGGAAAATTACCTAGCAGAAGGAAGATTACCGACACATCTTTCATCAAAGGAAAGAAATTTGATCGTCTAGCGTAGCGCACGATTCGCCTGGATCAGAGGATATCTCTTCCATATAGGAGTTAATCTCCAGATCCGTAGATGTGTATGAGATGATGAAATCTATGACATATTAAAAGCTAGACATGATGAGCCCTGTGGTGGGAACTTTGCAAACCACAGGACTGGACACAAAATTCTGCAGATGGGCTATTATTGGCCCTCAATATTCAGAGATGCGAAGAAATACGTCCAAACCTGCGATAGTTGTCAACAGATGGGAAAACTAGGTCTGGATGATGAAATGCCTTTGAAAGCACAAGTAGTCGCAGAACCATTTGAGAGATGGGAACTAGACTTCGTTGGCCCCTTCAACCGAAAGTCAAATCAAAAGGCCTATATTCTAGTCGCAATAGACTATATGACTAAATGGGTATTGGCAGAAGCCTTGCCAAATGAAACAGAAGAAGTAGTCATCAAATTTATTTTCAAATTATTTGTATGCTATGGACTACCAAGAGAGGTAATTACTGATGGGGGGTCACAATTTACAACTCATAGAATCACCACCACCCTAGATAATTATCATATCAAACACAAAATTACTTCTACGTATCATCCACAAGCAAATGGGAAAGTGGAAAGCACCAACAAATTCCTGGAGGCAATCTTGACAAAGACTATCTCAACAAATAGACAGAATTGGGCTTTTGATCTCCCAAACGCCTTATGGGATTACCGCACAACATGGTGTAATACCACTGGATACTCTCCTTACCATTTAGTCTATGGAAAAGAACCCATCTTCCCAATAGAGTTTGAAATCAAGACTCTAAGGATGGCCTAGGAAATCAGACTGGATCTTACAAAAGCACATAAACAATGCCTTCAACAACTCAACAAATTGGATGAAGCATGCCTGTCTACTGTAGAGCGCACAACCGTTATTCATAAACAAAGATCAACCTGGCATGATAAGCATATAAAGAAAAAACTATTTAAAAAAGGAGACTGGGCGCTCCTCTATGACTACAGATTTCAGGATTTTCCGGGAAAATTATAGACACGGTGGCTAGGACCATACAAAATTAGTGAAGTTCATGATAATGGCATAGTTACATTAAGCACCATTGATGGGTCCGGATATCCATTTCGGGTCAATGGACACCGGTTACGAATCTATCATCGGTCGTCATCAAAAGAATCTTTCTACCAGGAGGTAAGTAAGGACCCTACCGTTCAAAATTTGACTGGCTGGGAAGGTAATCCAGCCACCCCAACTCCATAAATATTGAAATCTGTTGACATTGTATATACTGTATATAATTTTTTTTAGATTTTTATTTTCGATAGTCATTCCAAAAAATCAAAACTAGGGAGGATAACCATGATGAACTCAATTAGCACCCTTTTTTGTTCTGAACTCCCGCTTCGTCTCGTTACCCATACCCTGTCTTCTATAGAGAAATGAATGTGTCATGATTTAGCAGTGACAATTGGGCAACTATAATGAAATTTATAACATTGACAAACCATCCATTACTTAATTTTTAAATAAACCAACTCATAAATGAACTTAGTTGATGAGGAATCAACCTTGAATTCAAGCAAAATACATACCAGGTTTCTACAAATTCAGATGGTTTGAACGGAACAATTGTTGTTCCTTTTGCGTGCCTGTTGTTCCTTTGAACAGAAAAATTGTTGTTCCTTTTGCGCGCTTGATGTTCCTTTGAACGGAACAATTGTTGTTCCTTTTGCGCGCCTGTTGTTCCTTTGAACGGAACAATTGTTGTTCCTTTTGCGTGCCTGTTGTTCCTTTGAACGAAACAATTGCTATTCTTTTTTTGCACACCTAGTGTTCATGTTTCCGTTCCTTCCTTGCCGATAAAACACTAAACCTTTCTTTTGGGGTACAACTTTCACCAAAATAATTTTTCATCAGCATTATTTCTAACGATCCATCATTATTTTGTGGACTATCTCCCATACCTTATCAAATTGCTTTTTGGATCAGTTCCTTCAAAATATCTTAAACCTTGTTTATAATCTATAACCACCATAATTCGTTTATTTTCCCTTATATATTACACTTAAATGATACCTCGTCTTTATAACTAATAAGGAATTTGTGACGCACTTTTACTTGGAATCCTTACACTTCTTTACACCATCCCTTACTCTTAAGGAGTAGATGAGCCTCCCTTCATACAATAATATAATAAATCAATAGAATTTATTTCTTTTTCCACAAAGAATAGGAGGTCTCATCATGAGCCAACCTACCAAGATCATAAGATAATAACCTAAGTGACATTCCCACTATGGCTACCACACCAGGGAAATGGCCTTTGACATTCTCTTTTCTTCAAAGGACAAGAGGTCTCATCATGAGCCGGCTTGTTCATTTAAGTTACACTCTAGTGAGTGGCATTATCATCATCTGGATACCAAACCAGGATAATGGTCTTTTTTGGAAAAACTTAAAACTTTCCCAACCAAAAAAAAAAAAAAATTATACATCTATCAACATTTTTTTTTCTTTACTTCTCTTTTCCACAAAGAATAGGGGGTCTCATCATGAGCCAGCCTACCAAAATCATATGATAATAACCTAAGTGACATTCCCACTATGGCCACCACACTAGGGTAATGGCCTTTGACATTCTCTTTTGTCAAAGGACAAGAGGTCTCATCACGAGCTGACTTGATTCACCTAGGTTACAATCTAGTGAGTGGCATTATCACTATGGCTACCAAACCAGGATAATGGTCTTTTTGGAAAAGACGATTCAAACAAGTATCAAGGATACAGGCTCATCTTTGGGTTAAAAGGAAACCCTGTTGAGGCTATGGACGCCTGTTGGCAACAGTGGCTTTGCCTGTGGTATGGAAGTTACCTTAACAGACCAAGTTTTTGTGTCTCTCTATATTTCCTTCACTCAATCACGAGGCTATCATTTCGGTTGTATTCAATAACATGGAAAAGTAAAAACATTATGATATGTGGGATATTATTTAACTGAAGAAGATTTAATTTATTTGCAGCATGTATCCTTAAAGAATTATTTTGGGTATAGGTATTTTCAATTCCACAAATGCGGATTAACATTTAATGATTACTGTTAAATATGTTGTTCAAACATAAATCATTAATCCCCATCGGCGGCCACCGTACAATAATTACTTTTCTCCACCAATACCTACACTCATTACTCTTCCCTACGCTAACGGTCGAGGTTGACCTTTCTATTAATAAGGGGAGTGGATGCTCGACACTCTTCTCGATGAAAATAGTAATGATTGTAATAAATACCTTCATTTAGATACATTTGTTGTCTCTTATATTTTCTATTCTCGGTAATTTTTCCTCCAAAGCTGGTCTAACCAACTCTGATACCAGGAACTATAGTCGTCCATATTTTCTTACCAAATGGGTGGCAGAGGTGTGCGCAGTGAACCTACTTTGCTAAAGCTTACAGAGCAAGCAAGAGACATCCTGCATCAGCTGGGTTGGACAGAGTACTTCAACCGGCTGCAAGGATATGACACAAATGTCATGCTTGACTTCTTTCAGAATCTATAGGGGAAAAACTCTATGGTGTGGGGCATACAAATCTTAGTCACCTGAGAAATCTTAGCAGAGGTCACAGGCCTCCCTAATATGACCATTTAGTGGACAGGATGACACACAACATTGAAGGAAGCTATGGAAACCTTCACAGACCCTGGGGAAGAATTGGATAAGAAAGGAAAAGGACTCAACCCCAGTACCCTCATAGAACCATGGAAGGAACTTGTAGGGGTAATTCAGCGGTACATCACTTGTGATGGATGATATGATGTAATTTGACCTCGCCACCTCAAATTGATGCCAACTTTAAAACAACGGTTAGTACTTAATCCACCTTTCTTTCTAAATTCCATATTACATGAGGTTTCTCTGAGAACACAAAAATCCAAGGACCCTATTATTGTTATCAGCCACCATAGATTAGTTAAACTGATAACAATTAAGGCACTGAGTCAAACTCAATTGACCTGGAATAACCTGATTGAGGCCAATAGACCTCCACAACTAGAGCAACTTGAATTATGCCATGAAGAACCACCACAGGAAATCGAAGATAGACAGTAAGAGGAGACTACTACCCAAAGGGAAATCTCATCTCCTCAAACTAAAGCTGAGGTAGATCCTACCCAAATCACAAAGACCCAGACCTCACAAACAAAAGAATTGACAAAAACAAGGAAGAGAGAAACAACTTCCCCTACAACCATCATTCAGGCAAGGAGAAGAAGTAGACGAATTCAGGAAACAATTGAAGCAATTCAGGATACAAAAAAATACCCTGAAGAACTTCAGAACTCTATAGAAGTCTCCATGTGAGAATTCTCAAGGAATTAGGCAAGAAGAATAGAACTCACAGAGGAATGATCAGGAAGATACCCAACCGACATTATCACATCTGACAGAACAATTTATGAAGAGCTATGAGGTAGAAATAGCCCAGGTTTTGGGAAGCTTGGGAACCTCACTTGACAGAGGCACAAATAATCCAGAAATACACCCAGAACAACCCTCCTCTTCAAAACCAGTTGAAGACTTTACTGATATTGAAATGTCTTTTCCTGAGGACAGAGCACAGGAAGAACCCCATTTCGAAACAAGAAGCCCTCTTGGACAGACAAAACAATTGGAAGAAAAAAAGGAACAACCATCTACTGACCAGAATGAAGAAGGTATTGAGACCTCCCATAAACAAAAATTAGCCAAAATCCATAAGAAAATTAGAAAGTTAAAAAAAGAAAATAAACTATTGAAGAAAAAGGATAATAAGGTTGAAGTATTAAAGAAGAAGGTAGTTAAACTCAAGGAAATTATTAATGAATTGAGGAAACAATTAGAATAGACAGATAAATCCCACAGAAGAAATAAGAACAAAAGGGCCAGAGTACAAGGAAGAAACCCTCTTCCTAAAGAAGAAGTCAGTACAAATTTTGTAGGGATACAGACAGACCCTGAAGAAATAGTAGCCCAAAATGAGGAAGCACCTCCTCTAGAGACACAGGAAAATATGATAGCTACATAAGAAATTGATACTGAGGTGCATAAAACTCAACTCCTTGAGAAGAATTCTACCATCAAGATATTGGAGGAGGAATTGATGCAGTCTCAACAAACACTGAGTCAAAACAGAAGTGAGTTGCTGACTATAGCAGAACACCAAGCACTCCAGTCCCGGAAACACAGTATTATTATGGACAGGTTGGAAGAAGAAGTTACACAAGTATAGCAAGCAATAAATCAATCTAGGGAAGATATGAGTGCTATAGAAGAATACCAAGCATCTTAATCTCAAGCACAAAGTGTCACCATCGATAGACTAAAAGCATAACTTACACAAGCCCAGCAAGCATTGGCCCAACACCAACATGGAATGGTAACTAGGACTGAATATCAAAGGATTGTTAAAGAATTGAGGGACATGACAGCAACAGAGGGTGAGACCTATGATGCGCTCACCAAAGCCCAAGAGAAGATAAAAAAGGTGCAAACCCAATTGGAAAAAGCTTTGGATAAAATCAAGGAAATCTGTGATGTCTACTCTGATGCTATTAATTACAGATCTCTTGCCACCAATTACATGTTATTCTTATTGGAATGATATTTTTTTATTGAGAGTGAAGGCCACCAGAGCGGGAAAACCTATTTATTTTTCCATTGTACCTGATTTTATTTCATGTTTCAGAGAGCAGGATGAAAAGGTACAATACTTTTTGTGTGAATTATACTTTCATAATTTCATTCTGGAAGACAATGGGGAAGATAACCCTAGCACATTCATAGGTGATACACAGATCCAGGAATTTCTATCATTCACTCAGAATCAAGTTAGATGGGGTAAAGCTCATAAAACCTTCCTAAAAAGGGAAGCTGGGATGGATTTCTGGGTTAGGGGGGAGCCTCCAAAGTCCTTTCTAGCCATTATGCGACATAAAACTTTTATGAAAAGGAAAGGGGTCGTAGAATCCTTGGCCCCCATCCATCTACAGGTCATACATTCATGTATCACTCACTTTAGGGAGCTTAAGAAGGAATCTCTTACTGCTTATAAACTGAGATGGGATGCCTCCTCCAGTGAAGTAAAGAGTAGGGATCCTTTGGGTATAGAAATTTCTTTCCAGCTACCTTCAGAATAGAGAAGTATTCTATATTTATCCAAGAGGAAGGACCTTCTTGGATTGGGTGCATATATAATCCCCCTATCATATGGTTCCCTCCAAAAATTTACCAAAAAGATTATAAAATTAACAAGAAAAGGGAGGATGCTACTTTTGGAGAACTCAAAAGAAGCAATGGGTTCAGAAGGCCTGGTGAACCAACCTTTCCATCTTACAACATTACTTCTTTACATGTAAAGTCTTAGCTTGCATGAGGACATGCAAGAAGGTAAGCTGGGGGGTATGTTAGGTTATGAAAAAGGTATAAATATCTTCCTTTTCCCACATTTCATGATATTATTTTGATTGACTTTTCGGTTATTTAGAAGCAAATAGAATATAAAATGAATAATATACCCTTTAGCGTTGATTGTTGGAGATTAGATTACATAGATTCTAAATATGATTGGAATTGTCTGGTTTTATTGTAGGATTGGTTAAATATTGTCAAACCCAATATAGAAAGGGGAATCTTGAAGATGCACAAGCTATTGGAGGTTGAAGACTTTATGGCGCAAAGCAGTTTTAAAGATAAATGAGTTACTCATTCTAATAGTAAAGAAATCTTGAGGATCTCTCGATCCTCAGGATAGCTTAATTTACCTAGGTTATTGTAACATATAAGGGGTAAATAGATCTTGAAGAAGAGAGAGATTTTGCACTCAAGAATAGAGAATATAGAATTGCTATGCGTTAGCAGTTTTTGTAAAAATGTTGTACCAACTATGAAATCAATAGAAGCCTCGAGCAGTTTTTCCATTTTTATATACTGAGTTTCAAATAATAGTGCTTCTAAGGACCGAGGGCCCAGTTTGAAGGAGCTACTGCTCGATCTGTAACTGTATCAGCTCAAATTTTGTTTTGTGATTCAATTATCTTTTATAGTAGTTAAGTGTGTTGATGGTTTCATGTCAATTGCAAGAAATTGATATTCCCTGAAGTATTGAATGATTGTTGTTCCAATTCCTATTACTGAGATTCGATGCGTGAAGGTTCCTCATAAGTTCACATCTGTTGTTCCTTTCATAAGTTTACATTTTTTGTTCCTTTCACTTAGGTTGCATTTGTCGTTCCTTTTAATTAGTTTACATTTGTTGTTCCTTTTCGCTAGAATATAGTTGTTGTTCCTTTCAATAGAAATATGATTGTCGTCTCTTTTTAGTTAGATTACAGTCTCTGTTCCTTTCCATAGATGGATTAATTCACCTTTTTCTTTTCATCAATTCTGATTCATAATGATAGCAATTCCTACAAGTCTTTATCTAGATTCAATTACTTCTCTTAGAATGAATTCAATAGATTATCTAGTTCCTTTCCTTTTGCATAGCTTTAGATTTCAATCCCTAGAATATTTGATGAATGTTTGAGGAACTTGATTGTTGACAAACTCAGATCTTCTTTCGCTACACGATTTTAGCCTCTATAAGCTATCTGCATAGACTTTACCGATATTCTTTGAGATAAAAGACAAATCCTCAGGTTGATAAATTAATGTTAAACTAAGGATTGTTTTTAGACATCTTTAGAGCCCAACAGTAGGCCACCAAAGGCCAGCTCGCAAAACCTTCTGCGTAGTTGCTTTCCCTGCATAATGTCCTCCTACGATGCCTTCATGAGCTTCTACAAGGATCATCGGGCACTCTGTTTCCATAACACATCTTCTTAGTATCTCATCAGGTCCCATTTTATATAGCTGACTAGCTATCAATGAAAAATCTGCAGCACACACCACTAGTTGTTTTTTCTGGGAGATTGTATACTCACTCATAGCCATTCCTATTGACAGGAACTGGGCTATGTCTGTGAAGTGGTCATCAATATTTCTAATGGTGGGTAGTTGTGCATATGGTTATGTATCCTCTAGACTGGTAGGTTCTTCGCCATGTTCCAACCTCGACAGGTGGTCTAGGCCCTTGTTCATTTTTCTTGTCTTAACTATGATCTCAAAATCATACTCTTGAAACAACAGAAGCCATCTACAAATTCTACCCCCCAAAACTAGCTTGTTGACTAGGTACTTCAGCATGGAGTGATCAATAAACATTTTAAAGTGTCCTTCCAACAAGTAGTGGCGGAATTTTTGCAATGCATACACCATGGCTAGTCCCTCTCTCTCTGTAGTGTTGTAATTAACTTCAACTGTGGATAGCTTCCTGCTAGAAAATGATAATGGATGATCAATGTCCCCTTCTCCAGTTTATGCCAGTGCTTCTCCTAATGCAATGGAAGACGCATCAACATGCACATGAAATTCCTTTCTCTAGTCTGGAAAGACTAGAATAGGCGCAATTACCATCTTTTTCTTTAGTGTGTCGAAGCTCTGCTGGCATTCTTTTGTCCAACCAAACTGGAAATCTTTCTTTAATAACTTCTCCATTGGTGTAGTAATCTGAGCATATCCTTTGATAAATTTCCTGTAATATCCAATATGTCCTAGCGCAATGCACAGTTGTTTGACTGAAGTAGGTAGTGGCAAATCAACTATAATTGCAATCTTGGATGGATCCACCAACAATCCTTGCTTGCATACAATATTCCCTAATAATACTCCAAATGGTGAGAAGAAGACGCATTTCTTCAAATTCAAAGCAATTTGACACTATCTACATTTATCCATCATTATCCTTAGACATTCAATATGATTTTTCAACAAACTAAAAACAATCCAGTCATCAAAGCATGCTTCTAAAAACTTATGCAAAAATTCTTTGAACGCTTCAACCACCACCCTGGAAAAGATGGTTGGGGAATTCTTCAATCGAAATGGAATTACTATATATTGGTAGGATCCCCACTCTGTGGAAAACATAGTATTATGGCGGTCCTCCTTGGTGATGCAGATCGGATGGTATCCTCATGAAAACCCATCTGTAAAAGAATATACTTCTTGGCCTCCCACGTTATCCAACACTTCGTCTATGAATGGTGTAGGGAAAGGATCATGTAGAAAAGAATCATTCAAATTCCTGATATCTATGAAAATCCTGATCTCATCTATCTTCTTATCTTTCACTACCATAGGGCTAATCCACTCCGACTCCTCGACAGGTTCAATAATCCATGCTTCCAACATTCTGTCGAGCTCAATCTTCACTTTTTCCTTATATTTCGGGTTCAGTCTGTAGGGTATTTTATTGATTGGCTTCACATATGGTTTCAAAGGTATTCTCATCTATCCCATAGTTCCTTTAATACCCTTCATATCAGTGAACTTGGTTGGGAACAAGTCCTGATACTCGTGCAATAATTCTGTGATTTTATCAATGGTAGCAACATCCCAGTAATCTATGACATTGGAAAGATTTGGTGTCTCCTCTTTCCCAATATTGACTTTCTTTATCTTTATTGGTTGTCCAATGAATGAAAGTTCAACTCCTAGTCCTTCCACATATATTTGGCCTTCTCTTTCTGCGATATTCACCTTCCTTGGATCATCGTCTTCGTCGACATTAATGTTGTAGCAGATTTGCCTTTTCTGGAGGGGCACAGTCCATTCATCATCTTCTTTCTCCAAAGGGAGTCCAAATGCCTCTTTAAATACTTTCTATCTCACCATCTGTTGTGCTTGATCTACTAAAGGAAATTCACTTTCAAACAAAAAGGTGGTTATAAAATTTTGGATCATACCTTCCCATTTTGAAGTGAGGAGGCACAACTCTGCTTGAAGGTACAAGTTAATCGGAGTGGTATCCAGTGTATTGACGAATATGTGTACCCATTGTTCTCAAGGAACGTCACTCTATGCCTCTTCGAATCTTCGTACGTGGTCCTTTGGGAAGCCTCGACCTGTGTATCTTACTTCACAACTTCCTACTTGTGTTGAAAACCACGCTCTCATCAAACTTAAACACTGTGTCCAGCTTGTGATGGTTCCCTTGTGCGTTCCCCACCATTTTTCTGGTGTGGATTTCATGGCCTCATCCATTTCCAATAGCCTCTGTTGTGTTGGTACACTTGTCTCAAATTTTGATAAGAAGTTCTCTAAAGGGTTCAACCCATCAAATGTGGGTAGATTACTCACTGTTGTGTTGATCCAACGAACTTCTCTGGTTAGCCTAGCACATCTTCTTGTAGATACTTTGTACATCTGGTTCTGCCAGTTCTCCAACGCTTCTTCTGAGTCAGATGAACATGTGTTGTCACTTCTCCAGCTTAGATTCCCATCAACTGTAGGGTTGATATAATCCTGCTATTTGGTTGTTAATTTGTAGATGTTTTCCAGTTCAAATGCATGGTCTTCTTCTCTTATAGGCTCTGTATATCGTGGACCCTCATCTGGATATAAAGGTGAAATGACCCAAAGGCCAACTTTCTCAAATGTCATGTGTCTTTTCTTTATATAAAAAATAGTAGAATTGTCGAAGGCCCAATCAATTTCTAACAATGCAGGGTAAGGGAAACTATCATCAACAATTTCAATTACCTCAAAATCTGCAAAGGTTCTTACTCCATCGATGTCCAATGGGATATGCTGTAATCGAACAAATGGGCTGACAACTTGCTGATTAGCCATGAGAAGCCTGATAAGTGAATGTATCATCTTGGGTTTTCCCATTAGTTCCCAAGTCTTCTTCGTCATAAAATTGACCTCCGACCCTAAGTCGAGGACCACATAGTCTATCTCATACTCTCCTATCTGAGCATTCAAGTGTAATTCTTTATTTTTCCTTCTCCTTTTTCCAATTTGGTGCACTACCCTATTTAGTAAGGGATATATCTTTCCTAGCTCATACTGCTTGATTAAATCTTGTAATTCTCATACAACGCCTTTATCTTGAATCAACTTAACACAAGTGCACAAAAATTCCATGAGTTTTCTTACCTCTTTCCCTTTTGTTGGTGATGCAAATGGATCAAATGCCTGAGGCATGCCATATTCTTTGATTTCTAGTTGTCTCTATGATGAGGATCCTTGACCTCTTTTGAACTCTTTTCTTTCCTCCTCGAATATCTGTCTTTCTTTCTTAGCATCGAACATTGGGGTCTTTGTTGTAGATTTCCTGACTCTGTGGTCAGTTTCAGTCTTTCCTTGGGCTGCTCTGTCTTCTCCTGTAGAAGTACCTCCTCGAGTGATAAAAGCGACTATAGTGTCTTCTCCATGAGGTTCAACGTATATCAGTTGTACTTGTGGGTTCTTCTAAGGTCGTCGTCTTTCCTAAATTTTAGCCAGTAGCACAAGTCATTCCTCTATGACATGCTTGAAGGAGTTATAGTAACTACAGGTTGTACAAGGATTCTAACAATTCCTTTCTAAATGTCCTAGTTGCATGCAGTTGTAACAGATTATTTGTCCTCAGCCTCAGCCCATACCTCCTTCTCATCCTTGTCCTCTGTATCCACCGCGAGAATTGAAGTTCCCTCTCCCCGGAGAGTTGTACTATGGAGTGTTTCCTTCTTGTTGTACTTCGCCTTGAATCTTGTATATGTCTCTAGACCTTTCATGCATGAGATAATAAGCTCTACGATCTCAATCATCATGCCTTACTGATTTAAAAAATGTACAATACAATTTTTTGGGTGTCTAAACATACTTTTGCATGTAGTATCACTCACCTAGGTGATGCCTATTTCTACATATATCACACCAGGGTAGGTTAACTTGCTTCAAGGGGCTTAACGCCCCTGAGGCTAAGTACTCATGAAATAAGGGATAGTGTTCCTTATCATGGCCTTTAGATATGCATCTTACACACTAGATATCTTCCCTTTTGTATTTTTCCTTATCTTTCTTCATATCCTCGACCTGTAAAGACAAACTAGTTAGTTGGCTCATGATCTGGCTAATGCCCAAGCTAGATTCTCCCATCAGTGCTAATTCACGATTCATGGCGATATCCAAAGATTCTGCCTGTGATTTAATATTTTGTTTCATCAGAGGGACTCTTATGTTTGGTAACAACACAATAATGAACCATTCTTTGTTCTATTCATCGGGGATCTAAAACGTTAATCGACCTGTCAGGGTCTTGAATCTCTGGTCGAACTCCCAAACAGGTTTCACTACCCTTTGTTTAATCTCTTTTAGTTCTGTAATACATTGTGACTCTGACTTAGGTTTCTTAAACTCTGCAATCAGCGCATTCTTGATCTCATTTATGGGCTTAGGTTGTGCTAGTCCTTAGACAAGTTTCATGTACCAGCTTAGTGCGCGGTCCCTTAGTGTAGAGCTGAACTGGGTTCTCTTGATGGCTTCATCGGTGATACTTTTAATATTTCATACATCTTCACATAGAAATCAATGATGATCTGGATCTTCAGATCCATCTCCTCTAAAGATAGGGAGTCTCATTTCATCTGCCATAGATCTTACTAGACTTTTTATCTGAGTAGATGTTGAGCTACTAGTAACAGTACTCTGAAGATTCTGGTGGTTCTCACTGTTCTGACTGCTAAGTACTGTTGGGAAAATAGGAGGATTAACATTACTTACTTCAGTATTCCGCGCAGTTCCTGAGTTTTCTAGCTCGCTTTGGTGCAATTCTTTAGCTTCCCCTATTCTGTTCTAGTGGGCTCTGGATGCTCTTCGTCAGTTAGATCTACCTCTTCTTCACTGTAAAAACCCTCTTCTCTGTATTTTTTCTTAAACAAGTTCTCAAGGTGAACCCCTCAAAATACTTTTCCACTGCGCATATGTCCTGCTTATGTGTCGTTGTCTCTGTCCGAGACTTTGAACATTAGCCTTTTTAGGTCCGACCAATATACTGTATCTTCAAGATGTGGTTTTCATGCAAGAGAATCTTGATTCTTAGTTTTAGAAAGTGTAAAAATTTTCCTCTAGGTCATTTGAAAAAGTATCTCTCGTCTTGGATATACGATTATGTTTTGTCAACAGAAAACTCGATGATATACCCTCCAATGGTACTATCAAACCAATCATCTACTACTTTGGATACAACGTTGTTAATTCTCTTGACCTTATGGATCAACGTCGGTGTCCAAACCACAAGGGGTCTAGATCTGATCTCAAACTGTGTGTCAGCTAAACTAGCCAACCACTCATGTAGCTCCTGATGGATTCCTCCAAAGAAGATCTCGTGAGTGTTGATGAAGATCTATATTTGTAGCCACTCTTCATTACTCAGTTTAGGGTTCTTGTTCTAGGCTTCATCAAAGTCCTTCTCTTGATCCTCTATCCACTTCTGAATCTCTGTCTTCGATGGGGACCACCTTGAAATTCCCTTAAAAGGATTCCGGTCCTGGCAACGGAACCATTTGTTGGCAAAGGGGCAGACCCAAGGTTCACTCCAAGAGCGCACCAACAAGCCCTAGCTACTGGCCCTTTCGGCAACACCTGCGAAGAAGATGCAGTCTCACCCGAAGAAGCTTATGAGGGGGTTGTAGGATAGAGATGTCTACAACCAAGGGAATATCAAGGGGATATTATATAAAAACAATAAGTATTCATATATCACTTATAAGCGAGATCTACTCTACGCAGCTATAGATCTTAATATAACACATTAATATAAAGAAAAATATAATAATGACAGAGATTAAAGCATCAATCACTCACACAACACAAAATATATGTGGTTCACCCTCTATCTAGGGCTACATCCACAGAAATATGCTTATGATATATTAAGATAAAGCTTACAGTTCTGATCTGTGCTCATGGACAACAAATCCTCTCTCTTCTTCCCTCTTTCTCTCCCCATTTCTGCACACCTAGTTGTAGGATCTGATCTTCACACCCAACTGAAGATCTTACAATACCAGAAGGATCTCACCCTCAACACTTCTCTCTCCCAATAAAATGACCTCTCACCACAACAATAGAGCTAAATCAACCACAATATCATCATTCCCCGACCCAGGTCCTCTTGACCTTTATTTATACATTTACAATACCTCATCGACAACCTTAAGCCAAAACCTAGGTGACAAAACCCTAATTACCAAAACCCTAGGTGTCTAAAACCCTAGGTCAACTTGATCCACTTTTTCCAGACTTCGCCAGCCTGCCTTTCCTTCCTTCACGTGCGGTGCTCCAAAGCATCCAATGGTGGATTTTTACACTTCCTGAGTCATCCTTGGTCCATCTTCCTTCTTGATCTATCATCCTCAATCTCCTCATCCAATGACTTGCTTTTCCACAATTCGTTCCATCTTTTCTTCTCTTTTTCTCACTTCGACTCAGTGACAGTCATTGTCTCTCCCGCGAAGTTCGCCTTTTTACTTTTTCTTCCCTATTCTCTGTTTCCTTTCATAACCAAGGGCCAATAGAGACCTAGTCCTACTCTATGACAATAAATTTTTCCAACATCCTGGTAAATTTAGAATGCATTGGCTAGGGCCATATGAAGTAAATATTGTCATGGATGGGGAATCTGTGTAGTTAAAATATTTGGGAGGAACAAAATTGAAAGGAATGATCAATTGTAGTCGACTGAAGTTGTACAGGGACAGTCGACCTACTAACTCTAAAATTTATAATGCAGTGAGAAAGGAATGTATATAGTGTACTATAGCAGATATTAGGGAAAAAAAATGAGAAAAATAAACAAAAAGGAGAAAGAGAGAGAAAAATAAATACAAAAATAGAAAAGAAAGAAAATACAAAAATATCAAGAAACATCATGCCCAAAAATAGTGGAATTAGTGCAAAAAAAATAAAAAGTGACCACATGCAGCATATGGTTGATAGAAATAAAAACATTGCGCACTAAGGAAAATTCACGACACACTAAGGAAAAGTATAGTGCACCGCAAAAGGGGCCAATGGTCAGAAAATCTAAAAAATGGTCGTTATGAGCGAATTGGGGCATTTATGGAATTGAATGAAGCATACTCGACAAGCTTCAATGAATTAATCATATCCAAAGAAGCTTCTCTGAGACGATTCAAGTCAATAATTACACCCTCTATATAAAGGAGAAATGTGGGCCAAACAAGACTTATTGTGAAATTGCAAATTCGTGGAGCTAGAGTGTACGAGGACGAGAGGAAAACATGTGAGTGTAGAGATCGAAATAGTTGAAGATTATTTGAAAAATAAAGAAGTACCCAAGAACGCACCTCCAAAGGTTGGTGCACTAAGACAAGCAACATGAAAAACCCAAAGCAATCTCGGGTCACCACAAGAAACCACAGAGGCGGAGCAAGAAATGGAACAAAGAGAGGGAATTTTTTATGTCGACGTAATTCCCTCACCACAGTTCGAACCAATGAATGCCACACTGGTAGAAGAATAATAAAAATCCCTGGTGATGATCGAAATGGAGATTGAATTACACGAAAGTGTGCAGAGGCATGAACCAGTTGCCACAGGAAACCCACAACAACTAGCGAGGGATGAAGTATCCCACATAAAAAATGGGGGTAACAGTGAGTGGAAAGAGTTTGACATAGTGAGACCAAAACCTAGGGAAGGGTTCGCATAGTAGGAGGAAGGATAAATTGAAGATATTACAGGGAAGTCAAAGTCGAGCAGGGAAGAGAGAGAGACAAAGGTTGGGACCTCTACCATGTCGGTAGGAAGAAAGGGAAAACAACCTATCACACGATCCTCGTGCAAGTAGCTCGATGCATCAATTGTGCTATCGTGCATTCCAGAGGGAGTGCAGGCCATGCTAACCCTACAGGGGTGTGTGGAAAGGCTAAGATACGCGTACCATGAAGTGGACAACATCGGAAAATTCCCAAACTTTTGGCAGCAAGTATACATGGAGAGCATAGGCACAAGCCCATTTGGAGATCCCATGATGCAGCCAAAGAAATGGGTGGCATGCCCGGAAAACAAAGGGATCCTGAACCTTATATATATTCCATGGAGGATTCTTATGGATGGAAGAACCTATCTCCATCGATGTAGAACTGATTGTGTTCATCATAGGTCTACCATCAATGGGTAAGAGTCTTGTGCAATACCTAGATGAAAAGACAAAATAAAAGGCTCTCTCCAAGGAAATGAAGAAGACATATGGGACAGAGAGATGCTCACATAGGATTATCATCAAAAGAATCAGTGATGCAATCACCGTGATGGCCACAAAACTAATGTCATGCAAATAGCTACACAAGTTTCATAAGGAGGAGGTCCCTGCAGGGGTTGTCGCAGTTGCATCTCAGTGTGAAAAAAACACAATGATCACCTGGGCCCCATATATGTTGAACTTGTTCCTTGATGACTGCAAGAACGTGCAGGACTTGGGAACAAAGTTCCACTATTTCTGGTTGTTGATTCTGATAACACTAATCGGGTGGAAAGAGCCTCCCTACTCTTATTTTTGTGATAGAGTAGGTTGTTGCTACATAGCGGGGTAAACATTCATGGGAATCATGTCAAACCCTAAGAGAAGAAGTGGAAATGTGAGTACCTTTGCACAGTATCTAAATCACATATAGGACAACATAGCCAACACTTGTAGGATCACTCCGAAAGTGGTCACACAATATCAAGGTATATCCAACTTCAGGGCTACGCACCACAATATGTGGATTGAAGTGTGTAGGGACCCAACAAAAGAATGGATACAACTTCATTTTTGCATCAAGGAAGAGGAAGTTGAAATGGTGATGCGATACTGGCAGGATGACTAGAAGATCCTAGTCATCACCAAGGACTTGCAAAAGGGAAAGGAAGTGGAAGCAGGATCGCCCAAGACACCTATAGGAGACAGTGTTGTGCCCAAAACTCCATCACAACAGTGGAATCCCATTCAGAATCTAGTGCAGCATAAGAAGGGCAGTGCTCCAAAGAAGGATTTGCAGTCAGGAAAGAAGGACATTGCCCTGACATAGGAAGGACAAGGAAGGGGGAACACAATGACACAAGAAAACCCTTTGGAAACCACTCCACAAGAAACAGGGACACCCAAGCGACCAATTATACATATAGAGGGGCTGCACAAGAAGGCCAAGTCTCATAAGAAGATACCTAAGTATAGAATCACTGAGGATGATGTCGATCTTGTCACAGAGAGAGTACAGGATTGTACAACCGAGGAGTTTGAAGAGGTCAAGCACCAAAGAGGAAAAACACATAATGCTTTGTTTGACATCAGGCAAGTCCTAGACAAAGTACAAGAATCGAAAAGGCATGAAAGGGGAACAAAACACTTCCCCTCAGTGATAGAAGCAGAAGGAAGGATCGTGTTGAGTGAAGAACACACCATCCATACCATAGCGCAAGTGATTCCAAGCTTCCAAGTAGCATCAAAGATGTTTCATATGGACAAGGCCATATCCTAGACACAACTTAAATATCTATCATAGGTATAGTTGGTATTGGCGAAGATACCAACAAATGAACTGTACAAACTTCAAGTCAGTGTCGCACAGGAAGTGAAATCGTGCGCAAGGACAAATGCAACATAATTGCAGGAAACTAGGAGTGCAAAGGATTCCCTAGAACTAGTAGTCAAGAAGGTAAATATCGAGACAAAAGAGGAGAAACAATGCATAGATAATTTAGAGCAGAAGATGAAGGAATTATTTATAAGGATTCTAGAAAACACACAGGAAACCATGAGAAATGCATAAGAACAGATCCAAATCATCACGCATATGCTCAAGAACTACAAGAAGGAGGTCGAGTATCCCAAAGAAAAATTAAACCCAACTACTCCTCAGTAATTTTTTGTTGAAAGGGAACAACAAGCATCCCTGCAAGTGGAAGTGATGAAAAAAGAAGCTAAAAGGGTCACACAATTGTTTGACAAGACCACACATCTATGGACAATGTTGGAAGAAGATGATAGGGTCCAACAACTAGATCGACAAGAGGAGGGAATCAACACTGTAATCCAGGAGCTGAGGTAGAGGAAAAATTCCATGAGAATCACAGAGCGAGTGAAGGGTGCATATGAGATGAAGACCGTGCAGGCAGAACTGAAGACTGCATAGAATAAAAAACAGGAATGGCTATCCCAGTTAGAACCTCTCCAAGAGAAAGAAGTGCAAATTATTGCAAAATTGGAGAAGGAGAAAATGAGAATGGCTCAGGATCATGTTGAGAGAACAGAGGGTAGAAGAGCTCACAGAGAAATATGCATAGGATAGAGCAAAAGGGGAAGATCTAGAAGGGAAATTTCATATCTTGGAAGAGGTTTTTCAGGGAGCACGCACCACTTGTGTGGCTTAGGACGAGGCACATGTTAGTGTTGGGGGCCTATTAGACACTGACCTATTTTTGGAAGGAAAGACCTAATTTTGGGAGCACACACAATAGTTGGCAAGAAAGTAGCATGCGGAAAAGGGTGGAAAAGTAACATGCAAGAAGGAAAATCCATGTGTGAGAAGGCAGGGAAGCCTAACCATATCAGGGTTAGGGTTTTTGACAAAGGTTGTAATGACTATAATATTGTAAAATAGTATAAGTAAGAACCTAAGAGTTATAGGTTAGGGGTTCAATGATTGTAAAATGGTGGTTGTGGTTCGGTGGTTGAAAGATTAATATAGAAGAGTTAGTAAGCTATAATTTTAGGGTTAGGTCATAGGTTGAGGAGCCTGGTGTGATCTATTCCACCTAAAAAAGTTTCCTTGACCTCATTGTGATTGTATGATAGAATATGTAATGCATGCAACGCCATATTTTGTAGCAGACTAAATAAAATAGAAGATAAGCCAAATCTTTGTGGACGTAGCCCAGGAGGGGGTGAACCACGATAAAACATGTGTTATATGTGATGTTTATTGAATGATTACTTCGTGTTAATGGTTATCTTATGAATAGATGATTAACAATATGTATTAGAATGCATGCATGAGCCTAAAGATGAATAAATCCTAGAAGTGCTTGGCTAAATACAAGATCAAGGCATGAAGGAGATAAAATACACTCCCAGATCCCCACTCATTACTAGACTACAAACATCTGAGTATTGCAGTCACCCATAAATTTATGTCAGGTGAGACTGTGCAGTGCAATATGTGCGCTATGTTTCCTTTTGGTTTAAAGGGAAAGACAATAGTTTTAGAGGGTTTTGTTGGAACCCTCATCAGATATTAACCTGGGTCAGACCAAGAAGTGATTGAGTGATCTAAACCAACAAAAGGAGACCTAATGCAAAATAAATAAACCATGCAGTATTAATTGCGAAAGTACGACAATACCATTGAAATTATGAAAAGGGAGGAAACGATAGTTACGGGCAGATAAGGACACATCATGAAATGGCCATCATAACATGGCATAAATCTACCATAAGGCCAAGTCATAAATTAATAATAATTGTTATCACATGAAGTTGTCAAGGGTCGTAGCAAGTTGTCCAAATCTTTTGCTTGAACAAGAAATAGCCATAAAAAAAATCAGAACATTTAAGGCAGTCTATTTTGGGATGAAATAAAAGCAGCGGTCAGGTTCAATTTTCAACGACGGAGATCCCAGGAGCATTTCAGATTAGAACCTTGCGTGTATTCAACATGCCAAATTTAGGAAAGGATTGGCGACTAGACAAAAGTCTCAAAGTCCGATGTAAATATGAGCCATTGAAGGTTGAGGACACGCGTTGAAAGATCTCTCACTTAAGGAATTCGACACTTCGGAGGATTGCGCGAGAAATAAAGAAAGGAATATCATCCGAAGGCCGAACTCCCAAAGAAGTTATGGATCGTTGGTCTCAAATCAACAAGAGTCATCAATCTTTGCAGTATTATCATCTGAAATCCTGAATTCCTGAAGTAAATCTCAGTCATCCAAAACAAAGGGACACATGGAGCCAGATCCCTCACTTCGAAGGATTGTAGGAGCTATGCATTGAAAAGTCCCAAAGATCCAAAGCTCAAACTCCCGAAATAATTGTGTACCATTGATCTCAATCCAACAAGGACCATTGATCTTGGCAGCAGTATCACCAGAAGCCCCGAAGTCCTAAAAGTACCAAAGTAAATATCGGTCATCCAAAACAAGAGGACACATGGAGGAATATCTCACACTTCATAGGATTGCGTGAACAAGTAGAAGAAAAATGCCTGAAGCCCGAACTCCCTAAGTGAATCTGGGTCATCCAAATCAAGATGCCACGTGTCACCAAATCTCTCACTTCGAGAATTTGGCACTTCAGAGAAGTGCACGAACAAGAAGGAGAAAACTCCCAAAGCTAGAACTCCCGAAGTGAATCTCGACCATCCAAATCAAGAGGCTACACATCACCATATCTCTAACTTTGGGAATTTGGCACTTCATAGGATTGCGTGAGCAAGTAGAAGGAAAGGGCCTGAAGCCTGAACTCTCGAAGTAAATGAGAGTCATTGATCTTTGTAGAAGAAAGTAGGGTCCATCCAAGAGCGACACATGTATTAAAATGTGGGGCTCTCCAAGATTGCAGATCACGACCAGATCGGTGACCACACTTCATTGCGGGGACGAAACATGCTCGAACAATAAAATTCTTGAGCGGTCCTACAATTGAAACCATGGTATAGAAAAAGATCTATGTGAAAGAAGGTGGTGAATTGTGGGCTCAAATTCAGTGTGGATCCAAACCTCCTTTGACGACCCCGCAATCATGTTCTTATATAACGTCAAATCTGACAGTAGCACATGGTCTCCCCCTAGGCATTAGGCATCACTCTGAATCCCGATCCCAAGGAGGATTCAGTTAATGAAAATGGACTGGTAGTTGAAGCGTAAACTCAGTCCATAAATAGAAGGCGTGAAAGCTCTGGCCAAGGAGATAGAGTTGTCAGCCTGAGGTACCACAAGGGATGGTTTCTTCTTGCAAACCCATACTAATATGAGCTTGCGTCTGATAGGAGAACACACGCACAATCTGATAGAAGGATGCATAGAAGAAAGCTTTGAATGAGATGGACAAGTCACACTCCTGGCAGTTGTGAACTGATATGATTATAAATATATCAGTTTAAGATAATCTATGGGGTGTTTTTTAGAGGCTGGAGAGCCGAGAGATTTTTAGGAGTAGGGCTCTATACTTTAGTTTGTAAGCCCGAGGTTTTGGATTGTAAATATTATGCTATTGAAGATTTCTTTGAGTTTTTTTTAACAAACTATCTTCTTGGTTTACATGTTGTTTTGTTTTTCCCGTCTGGATGTAATCTCTTTGATCATGGATTCCTGAGGCGATAAAGGATATTTTTTCATCATGCCCATATTTCATGGTTCATTAAACATTTTTTTTCTTTCTCGTCTGGATGTAATTTCTTTGATCTATGGATTCTTGAGGTGGTACAAGATCTGTTGTCATCTTGCCCATGTTATATTGTTTATCACTCAAAGGCTTGTTGTTTTTCTTCTTGTCTGGTTGTAGCATCTTTGATCTATGGATTTATGAGGTGGTGGAGGATCTATCGTCTTCTTGCCCATGTTTCATCCTTTATCACTCAGACACATTATGTCCTCTTTCTCCTCATCACCACATAAATCCTTTTTTCTGATAGGAAGTTAAATGCCTTTATTATTCATGATAATTATGACTCCATAGCCCAATGGTCCCAACTAATCTGTAGTTACCTCTGTTATCTTTTCCTCTCTCCACAGTCTTACTGATCCACCTACCCAAACCATTTTAATCCATTTTAATTTTGATGGGTACTGGGCTTATCCTCTAGCAGTCTGAGGGTGATTATTAGTGCTAACATTAATTGCATTGTTGTCAGGGACGAAAGTGAATATATCTTCCCTGGGAGAATGATAATGAATAGATCCAGTTTTGGATGGTGAATTGAAGATGGACACATTGTTTTGACTGCTCATATTTCACCATGTCGACTCCATTGTTCAAAACTATATTGGCAACTCCACTGGTTTGAAATGGACAAGCTTTTAGCTCAAAGGCATTATTTCTGTGATTTTTCAAAGATAGTTGGTTTCCCTAATCCAGTGCCTAATAGAGATGAATGGAAAAGTAGCCTTCCTAAATTTCAAGGAGAAGAGTGGGAGGAACTAGTTGAACATTTGCTGGATTTTCATGATTTTATTCATCGACTTCATCTCGTGCATGAATATGTCAAGATTAATCTTTTCAGGTATTCATTAGAAGGGATTTCTCATGATTGGTGTCAATCTCTTCCCATTGCAAGCATCAACTCTTTGACAGGTTTTCATGCATCTTTCAATTTGTTTTGTACAGAGTATTTTTCAACTGAGTATCTTTATGAAAACTATTGTGATGATTTTTATTTGCTTCATAAAGATTCTTCTAGTCACGAAAATCAGATTTGTGATGAAGCATTTATTATGGGAGAAAGAATTTTCCATGAAGATCAAGATGTGTTGCATGATATTCATTATGATAAAAATAACATAAAAGCATCTGGCATCATATCATATGTATCTTTTGTTTTAAATGTTCATGAAGATCAACATGTCTCTTTTAAATATTTTTATGTCAAAGAGAAAGTGTATAACTCAGTAGATATTTCTCCTGAATGTGAAGCTGAGATAAATGATAAGCTAGTTAAAGAAACTAGGGAAGATTCGTCTTTGTTTTTTCTTAGCTTTTCATAATTAAAGGCAGATTTTGTTTGTTCCTCTTATGAAGAAAATGTAGAGGATATTCCTTTTCTTGAAATAGATGTTTTTGGAAGCCCTACTTATGATGAAGAATTTATTTCAATTATTGACCAAGAGCAGCCCATTTTTTATGAATATCTCAACAAAGATGATGAAGAGCAGAGTTTTTTCATGGCTTCTTTGGAGCCTTGTAGCATGGTTTCTGTGTATGATATTTATGAAATTGATCATTGGGAGGGCCTTGAAGGAGAAAAGGAAGAGATAAATGTGAAACTCATCTCATGTTCAACGCTGGTAAATGAGAAAATATCATCTAGGATTAGCCAAACTGCATCAATCCTTTACCCACCTGTACATGCTGAGAACATCAAACAACAAGTAATAAATGATGCAATGAAGGAGATAATTTCTTACTAGTTTAGCATGCCTTATTATAAGTTTTATGACCCTGTGGGGTTATATATGGAGTTGATTTTTCCAAAAGCATTGAAGCTTGCAAAATTATTCATCTTATCATCATTTGGGGGTATTATCGGTGTTCCAAAACTTGTTTTCATTATGTTGTCATACTTCCCTTACCTTTAGTGGATCATTTGCAGTGAAAAGAAGAGTTATGTTACCAAACATTCTGGGTATCTATAGTGGAAGTTTGCTTTCACCTAGCACATTGTAAAAAATCAATTAGTCTAGGATTGTACATAAATAAGCTCCTTCTGGAGAACATGTGTTTGTTTTCCTTTTGTAAGTAGAATAGTGTATATATTATCATGTTGTCTTCAAAAAAATGTATTTGAGATTGAATCCACAACCCAATAGCTAAGGCACTAGAACTGCACGTTCTTGGCAGCTCACAGGGAGCATGCTATCCCCTTTGGAGCCAATGTTATCACATGAAGTTGTCAAGGGTCGCAACAAGTTGTCCAAATCTTTTTCTTGCACAAGAAACAACCATAAGCACAAGCGTGACATTCAGAGAAATCTATTTTGGGATGAAATAAAAGAAGTGGTCGGGTTCAATTTTCAACAACAGAGATCCTAGGAGCAGTTCAAATCAACAACTCACATGTATTAAGCATGTCGAAATTGCGCAAGGATTAGCGACTAGACAGAAGTCTCGAAGTAAATCTGAGCCATTGAAGGCTGAGGAAATGCGTCAGCAGATCTCTCACTTTGGCAATTCGACACTTCGGAGGATTGCACGAGAAATAAAGAAAGGAATATTACCAGAATTCCTGAATCTCGAACTCCCGAAGAAGTTGTGGACCGTTGGTCTCAAATAAACAAGAGTCGTAGATATTTGTAATAGTATCACCTGAAAGCCCAAAATCTTGAAGTAAATCTCGGTTTTCCAAAACAAAGGGACACGTGGAGCCAAGTCTCTCACTTCAGAGATACAACACTCTGAAGGATTGCAGGAGCTATGCATTGAAATGTCCCGAAGAGCCGAAGCCCAAACTCCAAAAATAATTGTCGACCGTTGATCTCAAAAAAACAAGGACCATTGATCTTGGTAGCAGTATCACCAGAAGCCCTGAAGTCCTAAAAGTCTCGAAGTAAATCCTGATCGTCAGAAACAAGAGTACATGTGGAGGCAGATCTCGCACTTCAAAGGATTGCACAAACAAGCAGAAGAAAAAGTCCTGAAGCCTAAACTCCCAAAGTGAATCTCGCCCACACAAATCAAGAGGCCACACACCATCAGATCTCTCACTTTTGGAATTCAACACTTCGAAGAAGTGCGCGAACAAGCAGGAGAAAACTCCAGAATCTCGAACTCCCAAAGTGAATCTGAGTCGTCCAAATCAAGAGGGCACGTGTCACCAGATCTTTCACTTCGGGAATTCATCACTTCGGAGGATTGCGTGAGCAGGAAAAAGAAAAGGGACTAAATCCCGAACCCCTAAAGTAAATGAGAGTCATTGATCTTTATAGCAGGAAGCAGGGTCCATCCAAGAGTGGTGTGTGGCAGCAAAAGCAGAGCTCTCTGAGATTGCAGATATCGACCAGATTGACGACCACTCTTAATTGCAGGGATGAAACATGCTCGAACGATAAAATTCTTGAGTGGTCTCGCAATCGAAACTGTTAGCACTAGAAGTCACCTCTAGATTGTGTCAAAGGTAAGCCCAATACCCATCATTTTTATGTCACAATGAATAAATTTAAAGGGGGTCTAATGGATGCATACTCAAGATAATATCGTTTTAACTCAGAAAACATGGTTGATATGTGAGAACAGGTGAGGTCTTGATCCAACTTCAATGAGTAAGTTATATTAAGGGTGAGTAGGATGAATAACTTGAGGAGAAAATGTAGAGGTATGCTATGGACATCCGGTCTTTCAACAACCTAAGGAGGAAAATCTTTAAATACAAGATCCTCTTGAATCCAAAACTTTAGGAAACTAAAAAATGCCATAACAATACTGTGATAAAACATACATTAAAATACAATTACCACAACTTAATTGGATCATCCATGCCCGATTATTCAGTATCATAAGCAAAAGAGATGAAAAGAAAGTTGATTTTCATTAAACAAGAAGTCTCAAATGGCCACACATAACCAGAGAACCAAAGGCTTCATTAAAAATTTGCAAATCGGGAGTGTAGCTCAACCATCGACCATGACAAAAAATAAAAATAAACTATTTATACTCAAAACAATTTGCCACCACCAGGAGTGTGACCTGGATATTGCAATCAAAGATTTGTGTCTGCATCTCTTATGTCAGTCTGCACTTGCATTCTTATATTATATGTGATCTTAGATCAGTATGGGCTTTGCAAGAAAATTCGTTGACAGGGGAACTTTGGGCTGACAATCTGCCTCCATGGAAAACTATTCCATGCTTTCCATTTATGGGATGAGATGAGGTTTCAACCACCTTCCCCATTTTCATTAACTACTTTCATCGGTCTCAGGATGAGGCCTCACGCCCATGAATGCTCCAAGTGGTGCTCATGACTCCTCCGAGTCAATCCCAGTGCCTCAACAAAAGGTAGATCTTCCTCTGTGAAAATACGAGCACCCTCAGCTTATGGAGTGGCCCCTCTCCATCGCTTCATGTGACCTCAATTCATGACCTGGGGCTTCCTTCGTGAAATTTCAAGATTTTTCATTTTAGGAGTCTTCACTCTCCTTAATTCCAAACATCCTGATGCTCGAATCTGTGAAATATCCCATCCAGATTGACAGTCGAATTCTCTTGGAATTCAATGGCCAAGATGATTTCTCGAAAACCTCATCTATCCACTGCTCAATAGGTGCTTACCCTTATTTATGGCCGTGTTTCCTATATAACCACGGGCTATGATTGTGGACCCAACTCTTGGGTGCTTCGCGACTTCGCGTTTCATGACTTTGTGTTTCGCGAATCTATACTCTGCTCCATGCTAAAACATCTAAGTCATGAAATCACGATTTCTCATATTAGGTGCCACGTGTCCCTTTGAATCAGACAAACCAGATGTATATCAAAATTTCGGGGCTTCGGTTAGTCTTCGACATTTTGGAACTTGGGAAGTCTGCGCATTCCTCACTTCATCTTTCTCGAAATGAATTTCTCCATGATTCGGATCTGGTTCCACACGTCCTATTGGATCAGACGGCTCCTATTGATTTTAGATTTCGATGGTTCAGATATTTCACAAATAACTTCGAAAACGTTTTGAAATCCCTATTTCCACAACTATTATTCGTCGTTGATCTCTAAACTTTGAAATGCAAATTCCTTCACCAAACTGAACTTGTTGACTTTCTTGATTTGAGTCCATATCGGACTGCTCTAAGTGTTGCGCTTGTGCTCACTGTTGTGGCCTGTATAAATAATTACTTGGATGACTAGTCGAGGGCTTGGGAAAGAGAAAGATCAATGACAAAGGTAGATAGGGCAGTGATTGACCTAGAGAAAACAAAATATTGGGGCCGAGACTTCTCAGAAAGGATTACACAAAACAAAAGTTCACTCAAAAGATCGAGGAAAAACACAGATTAAATTGAAATCCGAAAGGGGAAAAACTTAATATTTGGTTGGTGAAAAGGATAAAGGCAAGGAAAAACTACAGACTTAAGTAGAAACTACCAACCCACAATACTCTGACAAGTTTGTGTGATAACATAAACCATGGTATAATGAAAGAGATACGTGGAGGAAGGTGGTGAATTGTGGGCTCAAAAGAAGTTTGGATCCAAACTGCCTTTGATGGCCCCGCAATCACATTCTTATATAACATCAAATCCGACAACAACACGTGGTTTCCCCCTAGGTGTTAGGCCACACTCTGATCCTGAGGAGGATTCAGTTAATGAAAAAGGACTGGTATTTGAAGCCTCAACTCAGTTCATAAATATAAGACATGAAAGATCTGGCCAAAGAGAGAGAGATGTCAGCCTGACGTACCATGAGGGATGATTTCTTCTTGTAGACCCATAATAATCTGAGCTTGCGTCTGACAGGAGAACACACACACACAGTCTAACAGAAGGATGCGTAGACAAAATATTTGAATGAGATGGTTAAGTCAGACTCCTGACAATTGTAAACTAATCTAACTATAAATAGATCAGTTTAAGATGATCTATGGGGTGTTTTTCATAGGTTGGAGAGATGAGAGAGTTTAGGAGAAGGGATCTGTACCTTTGTTTGTAATACTGAGGGTTTGGATTATAAATATTATGTTATTGAATATTTCTTTGAGTTGATTTTATCAGACTGTCTTCTTAGTTTACATGTTGTTATATTTTTCTTGTCTAGATGTAATCTCTCTGATCTATGGATTCTTGAGGCAGTAGAGGATATTTTGTCATCATGCCCATATTTCATGGTTCATTAGACATTTTATGTCTTTCTCGTTTGGATGTAATTTATTTGATCTATGGATTCTTGAGGTGGTAGAGGATCTGTTGTTATATTTCCCATGTTTCATCGTTTATCACTCAGACGCTTGTTGTTTTTCTTCTTGTCTGGTTGTAGCATATTTTATCTATGGATTCTTGAGGTGGTGGAGGATATGTCAATATCTTTCCCATGTTTCATCCTTTATCAATCAGACACATTTTTTCCTCTTTCTCCTCATCACCACATAAATCCTTTTGTCTGATAAGCAGTTTAAATGCCTTCATTATTCACGATACTTATGACTCCATAGCCCAACGGTCCTAACTGATCTGTAATTACCTTTATTACCTTTTCCTCTCTCGACAGTCTTATTGATCCACCTACTCAAACCATTTTAATCCGTTTTACTTTTTATGGGTATTGGGCTTATCCTCTAGCAGTCTGAGGGTGATTCTCAGTGCTAACAATAATGACAGGGAATAAAAGAAAAATGTCACTGATACGCTTGATAGAGTGGAAATACATGGTGGAAATATAATAATGGATTTGGAAATAAAGCACCATTAATGCAGGCACCTATCATGCTACAAGAATATAATACATGAGGGAAGACGTGAAGACTAGTGCACAACTAGAAAAAGGGTATAAAAGTAGCTAGGCTTTCCAAACATAGGCTAGTATTACTTAGCATTATAAGAAACACACAGATAATAGAGCTATAAAGAGATAAATAGCTCCAACAACTATCAAAGACTATTTAACTATAGAAATGGCGACACCCAAAGCCACAGGAGCAACAAAAATTGTACAAAGGAAGAGTCATAGTAGAGATCTAGTAGTTGAACCAGAGATTGAGGAAACCCCTGGAGAAACCTCATTAGAGCCAAGGTTTCCTCATGACTACATACCTCCTAGAAAGGATGATGCCCCACCAGTCACACTATCGAAGACTCCAGACTATACGTTGGTGACCCTAGGCATTCCATAGGAAGTCATCATTGACAAATACATGCTGGAAAAGGTACCTCAAATCAAATATGTAGACCATGAAATTATCAATCTAGCAAAGTTCCCTAAAATTGTACCCCACAAATACTTGGATTTCAAATTAGATCCACAGTAGAGAATACCTGTAACCAAGGTTTGGGCCAGAGGATTGGAGCAAGCATGCCTACTCAACCTGTTCGACATCCCACACTTCAGATGCAACAACAAAGTCAATGCATGTGTGAAATTGCTCTTATCCTGCATGCATGGGGGTTACATGTGGTTGGATAAGCCAATCTCTATTGACGCGGGCTTGATCGCAAGAATCATTGGACTACCAACACAGGGGGAATACCCTTCTCTATTATTCATAGATGAAAATAAATATAGAGTATTGTCAAAGGCTATGCGAGCGAAGTTTCACACGGTTAGAGGGGTGTGCGACCTGGATGTGCCAAGTATATGTGACCCAACCATTTGAATAATGACATAGATGTTAGCAAGCAGGTTTCTATGAAAGTGCAAGAAGGATAAAGTACTAGCAGGGGTAATAATTGTGGTAGAAAAATGTGTAGAAGGCACTACAATAAGTTGGGCACCATTCCTACTGAACCATTTCCTATTGGATTATGAAAAGGCACAAGATAAGGGAATGTATTTTCACTACCCTTGTCTCTTGAATTTGATTTCCTTCACAACATCGGCATATCCAGAGGATGCAAACTTATTAGGGATAAGAGGGAATCCATGCATAGCGGCAAAGTACCTAAATTTTTGGTTTTAAACAAACAAGAGGAGACAATTGGACAACAACATAGAATTATTTCTCTATGCCGAAATGATTCAAAATTTTATCTGAAACACACCACACATATCACCACAGTTGGTGGAGGCATATTGACCAATTGTGGAGTTTAATGAAAACATGCATTACATGTACATTAAATCCAATAAGGATCCAAGGGAGGAGTGGGTCCAAACAAAGTACAATATAACAAAAGAAGGCATCCATCTGGTCATGCAAGATTGGGAATTAGAATGGAAGGTCCCAACACAAGGGTATGTGATAATGCAATAGGGGAACACTGAGGTGGCACGACACACATAAGTAGAGATGGACCCTCCATACAATGGTGAAGAGGACTCCAATCAATAAAATGGCATAGAGGACGCACCATAAATAGAACCAACAAACCAAAATGCACAACCCACACCTAGGATAGGGCAGAAATGGAAGGACCGAAGTACAGGTCCATCTGCACAGAAGAAGAAAAAGACCCAAAAGACACCATTCATCTACACACTAACAGACAATGACATGGAAATAATTGCTACTAACTAAGGGATTCCATGGAGGAAGTACTCAAAGAGACCACAAAGAATCAGGAAGAAGTACAAATGAAAGTGCAGGACCAATGTCTGATGTTACAACACTTATTGGAAACAGTTTGACTGGCACCTATACAAGGATCTAGAAAAGGCCAAGAAGAAATAACATATAAAGTATAGACTGCAGTATCAACACAATTGATAGCAGAACTCAAAGTGATCCATATCCCAGTAGAGACAATCAGGTTACCCAACCCCAAAGTACAAGAGAATCTACAAGGACTAAGTCACATGGACCTAGTCGTGTCACAGATGCCTATGGAATTATTACAAGGTTTTCACACAAGTATAAAACAAGAACTACGTCCTTGAGAAGACACCACAACTAGTGAATTAAGTAAAGTAGAAGCTGAGAAGATGGAACTATAGAAGAAATTTTCCACTGAAATACAAGAAAAGTGTGCAATAGAACAACAAGTGGAACTTGCAGTAAAAGAGAAGAGCGAGGCTGAAGGAAAGGAATAGAAATACTTGAAAGAGAAGAGAAAGGAAGAAGTCAAGGTCGAGAAACCCTTGAAAGGAAAAGGTTAGGGAGAATAAAATTTCAACAGAGCTTTGAAGGAAAAATATGAAGTCGAATGATTGGTAGAGAAAATCCAAGAGACAATCCAAAACCTATACAAAGAAGTCCCAGAAGTACCATTGGTAGTAGAGGCCATAGTAGAAGTGAAAGTATCCAAGATAAGTGCAGTCATCAAGGGAATCTTGAACAATATCACCAAGCTATAACTACACACACTGCCAAGGACACCACCAGAAGAAAGAGAACAAAGGGAAAGGATACATCAGTGGAAAAGATCAAAATCTTGGAACAAATATGCATACATATGTGCAATGTGTTGGATTATTAAGAGGGGGGATGAATCATTAATAGAGAAATTTAATCATTTTTCACCATAAAATGCAATTGTTATATCAATGTAGCATTATCATCCAATAGTTGTAGATTAAATAAACAATGAACATATGAGCAATCACACACATACACAGTACACCAGTGTTTTACGTGGAAACCCAAAGAGGGAGAAAACCAAGGAATGCTTTTTTTTATATTTCTTTAATAATTACATTCATTGGAAGCACCAACTTCCTTTGTTTTCTAGATGCAACTAGAAGGGGGCTCCAACCCCCTAGTTTCTCATGCTACAACCTGAGGGAATCTCCAACTCCCCAATTCTTTGGCTACAACCAGAAGGAGGCTGCAACCCCCTATGTTCTCTGGCTACAAATGGAAGGTGGCTACAACCACCTATCCTTGCCCTATCCAACCGCCATGAAATATAAATTACAAATGTAGACAACCTTTCACTGTCAATGAATCAACCACTTCCACTATCAACATGTCACTATCAACATGTACCAATAACCTGTAACAACCTATACCAATAACCTGAACCAACATGTACCATGCATCAACCTGTACCTCAACCTGTACCATCAACAAGCACATCAACCATGCACCAAACCTGTACAAATAACTTGTCACAACAACCTATCCAAACAACCTATCACAAGAACATGTTTAATCAATCTTATCAATCAAATCAGATCTACCAAGACAAGTATGCTACATCATCCATGAACGATGTGTCAATAATACTACTTACAAGTGCCTCCAACCATGTACCAAGTATTTACCAATCATGCATCAACTGCACATCAACTATGAATTATCAATATGACCAACATCATCAACTATATATCTCATGTATGTGCAAACTCATCAACTACTTGTCTTAACCATGTACCCAACATGTACCTCAACCATATATCAAAGACATACACCAATATAACCATCAAAAGTTATCTAATAATTCATCACTCTATCCATAAACAAAATACCATAAACCCTTATATCAAACCATGTGCCACAACCTCACTATTATGTAGCCTCAAGCTAAACCAACAACTTCAGCAACACATCACAACCAAAAGACCAATACCCATATGCTAAATACCAACAACAAAATACCAATTGTATCCCTCAACAAATTTGATATATGCAGCAATATTGAACATCCAATACCATCTCAAGAACTAAACCCTAGCTCACAAAACATACCTCAAACAAGATGTGCCATATCTCTCATAAATAGACCCCAACCATGTTGCTGCCGCAATTTTTCTGCCGCACTTTTCTGTCACGATTTTTCTGTTGCACTTTTTCTATCGTGATTTTTCTGCTGCACTTTTTGTGCCACAATTTTTCTTTCGCACTTTTTCTGCCGTGATTTTTCTGTCACATTTTTTCTGCCATGATTTTTCTGCCACGATTTTTCTATTGTACTTTTTTTGCCACACTTTTCCTGCCACACTTTTCTCTATCAATAATACTTTCCCAAATAACCTTTCAAATAACAGATATTTAATGATATTCAATAGGTTCAAGTGTATTTAAATGAGAGAGCCTCCCCTCTTATTTATAATTTCATGTAGCATCCTCAAGGGGTTATCTTTTAACCATCTTAACCCACTTTCCTTATTTTAGTTTTAACCCACTTATAACCACTTGTCCACTTAACTTAACCACTTTCCATAATTAGTAAGTTCTCCATTAAATTTATTATTTAAATAATTTCTTTTGGATCCTCTTTGACTTATATTACACTCATAACTTCAATTTATTATTTAAATAATTTATTCTTTGCAAACACTTTGACTACTTTTACCTTTTGGGGCTTCTAGATGACTCATGAGGGTTCTCCAACTTCACATGGCCATAACTCTCTAACTGTGAGGAGTTATGTGATGTTCCACATACCACTAGAAATGGAATGACATGTACTATCCATCTAGAATAGTCATACCTACAAATATATCAAAACTCATACCATTATCCATCAAGAAAACTTAGGTCCATTAGAAAACCTTTGTGCTACCAAAATTCTCTACCAGAATTTATTCAAGGGTTGACATCAATGAAAAACAACCCAATTAATAAAAAATATCCCCCTTTGTCATTCATGGAAACACTCAGATGCAATATTGAAGTCAAGTCATGCAATACTTAAGTCATATCACTCATGCTCCCCTTGTGACCATCGCTCCCCCTGGAACCATGCCTCTATGATCTACATATGGTAAACATTGCTCCCCCTGGAGCCATGCCTTTGTGCTCTGCATATGATAAATATCTCCCCCTTTGTCATCAATGGAAAAGGTATCTCTCCATCCAGGGCTGCTCCCCCTAACTGAACTCTTCCTGAAACTGATCTCCCAACCTGAACTGTCCTCTTTATGGTGCTTCCTCGTGTACATCTAAGACATGTAAGATAAGCATTCAAAAGTATTCATTTTGGAGTAGAAATTACTCTCAGTCTCTGGGAAAGATACTAAAAGCCTTCCCGTGGAATCGGTTTTGTAAAGATGTTTTCCACTTGTTCTTTTGTGACCACATATTCAACTTTGATGTTCTTCTCTGCAACTTGTTCCCATAAAAAGTGATACTTTATTGTAATGTACTTCTTCTTGGAGTAAATCATTGGGTTCTTTGAGATACTGATGGAACTTGTATTATCACAATAGATTGGAATGGGCTCATCATACTCAACCTATATATCTAAGTAGAACACTGATCCACTAATTCTTTGTCGGTCAGTAATGCAACCTGCCCAATATCCATCTGTGTAGGCAATAAGTGATATATACTTTCCTTTTGGATACCATAATACAAACTCTTTTGTTCCTTTGAGATATCTGAAAATCCTCTTTATTGCTAAGACATGCGATTCCTTTGGTTTTTCTTGAAATTGTGCTACCTGTCCAACTTCCTGCATTACATCTGGTTTAGATGTTGTCACATATAGTAAGCTACCAATCATTGACCTGTATTTATTCTGGTATGTAGACTTTGAATCATCATATTTTATCAACTTGCAAATGGTTTTCATAGGAGTGGTAACTAGTTTGCAATCTTCCATTCCGAACCTCTTTAGCATTTCTATGATATACTTAGTTTGAGAAATAAAAATTCCTTGGTTTCTTTGACGTATATGAAGACCTAGAAAGAAGGATAATTCTCCAAGTAATGACATTTCAAATTCATTATGCATATCTTTTGGAAATTTCTGGCTTAACCTGTCATTAGTACTTCCAAAAACAATATTATCAACATAAATTTCAATTAATAAAATACTACCTTGAGTTATATTGATGTATAGGTTGTTGTTTTTGATTCCTTTCCATAGTTTGTAGGGAATTTTTTCAGTGTTGTTTCTGAGCATTACTTTGTTTTGAATGTGAATTTTTTTATGCACTGCATGTGTCCAAAAAATATGTGTCAATTTGGAATCCATTAGCATTGTTCGAGCCATTTCCTATGTAATTATCATCCATTATGATAATGTTCCTTTGCCTCTAAACCACGCTTTGAACCAATATATGAATCTATGCTCTCGTCCATACTTTCCATGTCTCTACTTACACAACTGTCCATAATGTTGACCCATTTATCACTATACTATCATGAAATCTTGATTAATCCATCAAATTGTACTTTTTCTAACTGACTACTCTGGATCTGTCTTCTCAAACTCTACAAGTTTCTTGAAGGATGGTTCTTTGATCTATCACATCTATCACATAGACTCCCCCTTTCTAATATTCATATTACTTAGGATTCTCTAAGATCGATGGCTCAAAAAAATTCATGCTCTGATGTGTATTCATCATCATCTTAATTGGTAGATTCATCATCATCTTCATTGGTAGATTCATCATCATATTCATTGGTAGATTCATCATCTCTATGAGCTTTGAATTCTTTCTTTATGTCTGTGGAATCATCTTTGACTACAATTCCTGAAAGTACAATATCTTGAGCATGTTCCTTATTTACCTATCCTTCTTTTCTTTCAGTTATTTTCCAAACCTTTTTGTATCTGAGATCTTTCTTTTTATCTGTAGAATTTTCTTCATCTCATTTTATTTCCAATCTTGCGATATCTGGGACCTGGTCTTTTTTCACCCGTTCTTCATGTTTTCTTATCCATACTTTTTTACATATGATATCAATATTCTCTTTCATGGAAGTATCGATCATGCTTCTACAATCACTATCTATGTGTCCATAGTTATGACATTCGTAACATTCAATGTTACATGGGGACACATAGGTATTTCTTGCTTGAACATTTATTTTATAATCCCTACAATATTCAACCTTATGTCCAAATTTAGTACAATAAAAGAAATGACCATAAAATAAATTTGCATACCTTGGAGTGAATGATCTTCTTTGTGGAGTAGTCCTTCTGAATTTTTGCCTTGGCTGATCATGATCGTGATTGAAGCTTCTTTGTGGCTTGAACATGGATGGTCTTCTTGAAGATTCATCTTCAATAGTTTTCTTAGATTCTGGTTGACCTTGATTCCTTCCTTTGAGTACTTATGCATAACTCTTTCTATTTTATTCATTCTTCTTTTCTAGCAACCTAGAGTGATTCTCTTCATTCTCTATAAATGATGTGGATGTTTATGTCTCTTCAAGATTCTTGTTGAGATTGATGATTTTACTTCTCAATGTGACAACTTCTTCTTCAAGATTCTCAACCTCTTCTTCTTTCTTCATTATCTGAGACTTCATGTCTTCTTCTGTTCTTTTCGCTTGTTCAAGATGAATTTTTAATGTGATTATTTCTTCTTCAAGTCCTTTCTCTTCTTGACCAAACTCTGCCTCAAGTTGGTTTAGATCATTAGTTCTTTCCTTAAGATGATATTTCAACATATTCTCTCTCATTTCTTCTTCTTCCTTCTGTGCTTCTTTGTTGGCTTCCAAATACTTCTTTTGATATTCAAGGTTTTCTTCAATCTTTCTGGCTTCTTCTAGTTGAGTTCTTAAGTTCTCGATGACCTGTTGGGATTCTTAAAAAATGTGAACACTTTCCTTTTGTTTCATCAATTCTTTCTTAAGTGACTTGTTTTCTTCTCTTAGTTCATCTAAAGCACTAATCAATTTTGCTTCATAATTGTCTTCCTGTTCAATTAGTTTTTCTGTCTCATTTCCTTCAAGGCATTCTATTTCAAGATGTCCATGTTTTTCACAATTAAAGAAAAACAATATACCTCTGGTGATTATGTACTCTTCATCTTTTGAATCTGTTTGACATGGTGAACATAATTCTTCTTGATATGTATTTGCATCTTCTTTGGCATTTTCTGAATCTGTGATGGGTGAAGAATATATGTCATGTATCTTATCCCAAATTTCTTTGGCTGATGAAAATTTACCAACCTTTTCTCTTACTGTATTAGGTAATCCTTCCCAGATGAAATCCATTGCTATTTTGTTATTCTTCTTCAATTCCTTATTGGATGAAGTCTTTGCCCTTTTTGAACTATCATATCCTGTAACAACTAATAGCCAAATATAATGTCCCTATGCTTGTAAGAATACTTTCGTCCTTATACTCCACATCTCATACTTAAAACCATTATGACCATTAAACATTGGTGCTCCATTCTTAGAATAATCCACGATATTCTTCGAGTGGTTAAACTGTTTCCTGAAGGAACCAACTCTAATACCAATTGTTGGATTACTGAGAGGGGGGGTCAATCAATAATAGATCAATTTAATCCTTTTTCACCATAAAATGAAAGTGTTATATCAATGTAGCATTATCATCCAATAGTTGCAGAGTAAATAAACAATGAACAAATGAGAAATCACACACATACACAGTACAACGGTGTTTTAGGTGGAAACCCAAAGCGAGAGAAAACCACATAATGTTTTTTCTTATATGTCTTTAAGAATTACATTCATTGGAAGCACCAACTTCCTTTGTTTTCCAGTTGCAACTAGAAGGAGGCTCCAACCCCCTAGTTTCTTAGGCTACAAACTAAGGGAATATCCAACTCCCCAATTCTCTAGCTACAACCAGAAGGAGGCTGCAACCCCCTATGTTCTCCAGCTACAACTGGAAGGTGGCTACAACCACCTATCCTTGCCCCGTCCAACCGCCCTGAAATATAAATGCCAAATGTAGACAACCTGTCATTGTCACTAAATCAACCACTGCCACTGTCAACATGTACCAATAACCTGTAACAACCTATACCAATAACCTAAACCAACATGTACCATGCATCAACCATGCATCAACCTATACCATCAACAAGTGAATCAACCATGCACCAAACCTATACAAATAACTTGTCACAAAAACCTGTCCAAACAACCTATCACAACAACATGTCTCATCAATCTTATCAACCAAATCAGATCTGCCAAGACAAGTATGCTACATCATCCATAAACGATGTGTCAACAATACTACTAATAAGTGCCTCCAACCATGTACCATGTACCAATCATGCATGAACTGCACATCAACTATGACTCATCAAGATGTACCAACATCATCAACTATACACCTCATGTATGTGTCAACTCATCAACTACTTGTCTCAACCATATACCAAAGACATACACCAATATAACCATCAAAATTTATCTAACAATGCATCACTCTATCCATAAACCAAATACCATAAACTCTTACATCAAACCATGTGCAACAACCTCAGTGTTATGTAGCCTCAAGCTAAACCAGCAACTTCAGCAACACATCACAACCAAAAGACCAATACCCATATGCCTAATACCAACAACAAAATATCAACTGTATCCCTCAACAAATATGATATATGCAGCAATACTGAACATCCAATACCATCTCAAGAGCTAAACCCTACCTCACAAAACATACCTCAAACAAGATGTTCCATATCTCTCATAAATAGACCCCAACCATGTTGTTGTCATGATTTTACTTCCACACTTTTTCTGCCACGATTTTTCTGCCATGATTTTTCTGCCGCACTTTTTCTACCGCGATTTTTCTGCCCCACTTTTTCTGCCGTGATTTTCCTATCACGATTTTTCTGTCACACTTTTTCAGCTACGATTTTTCTATCAAATTTTTTCTTCTATAGTTTTCCTGCCGCACTTTTCCTGCTGCACTTTTCTCTATCAATAATATCTTCCCAAATAACCTTTCACAAAATATATATTCAATGATATTCAATAGGTTCAATTGTATTTAAATGAGAGAGACATGCCTCTTATTTATACTTTCATGTATCATCCTCAAGGGGTTATCTTTTAACCATCTTAACCCATTTTCCTTATTTTAGGGTTAACCCACTTATAACCACTTGTCCACTTAACTTAACCACTTTCCATAATTAGTAAGTTCTCTATTAAATTTATTATTTAAATAATTTCCTTTGCATCCTATTTGACTTATATTACAGTCATCACTTCAGTTTATTATTTAAATAATTTCTTCTTTGTAAACACTTTGACTACTTTTACCTTTTGGGGCTTCTATATGACTCATGAGGGTTCTCCAACTTGACATGGCCATAACTCTCTAACCGTGATGATTTATGTGGCGTTCCACATACCATCTGAAATGGAATGACATGTACTATCCATATATAATAGTATTACCTATAAATATATCAAAACTCATACCATTATCCATCAATCAAATTTGGTTCCATTACCCAAACCTTTATGCTACCGTAATTTTCTACCATAATTTCTTCATGGGTTGACATCAATGATAACCAACACAATTAATCAACACAATGAAGGCACATGCATTTGGAAATATCTTACTACCAACCCAGATCTGTAAGCATTGGAAGAGAAAATAAGTGCTACGCAAGAACAAATGCATTAGGCCAATGAGCGTGTAAATACTCTACCACGAGAAAAATAAATGACAACAATCACATGTCTAACAGGAAATTACACTATGTAGTAGAACATATGAAGGAAGAATAGAGGAATATCACGTAGAAATTACAACCACTATAGGATGAAGCCCTCAATATAATATAAGGATTAGCTACCATGTAGAGCGCTACAACACTAGTGGCACAAGACACCGAGGCCAAACTCACTATTTTTTACCAAGGAGGCGATGGAGGAAATATTGAACAAGGAAGAAAAAATAACAGTAGTAGTACAGATAGTGAAGGAAACCCTCTAAAAATTTACTAAGGAATGGAGGAGCATGACACAACAGGCCTAAGTGGCTCGGGACAAGCCATAGGTGATTGTTGGGGGCCTATTGGGAAGGTAGTTTTGGGGATGGAACTCTGAGAAAAGAGGAGGTATAGAGAAAATGCACAAGAAGGTAGAAGGTAGGAGAAGGAAAAGAAAATAAAGAAAACCAAGAATATCAAGAAAGAAGAGAGAGGAAAGAGAAGAATATGGGGGACAAGAAATAACATCTAGCACAAAACTCAAGAAAACTTATAGATTGATGGTACTTATTCCTATGAAGTTAGTGGTGCCAAGTTTATCTTATATTTTCTGTCAAGTAAGCCTCAACAATTTTCTTACCAACTGAATTTTAAATGTACTAATAATATTGTTGAGTCTAAATATTTTTCTTGTCTCGAAAAATATTTAGCTACAAGAATTTAAACGTTTTTGGAGCTTCTGTGTTGATAATGAATATGGTCAAAAGGAATGAAATGTTTCTATAATATTTATTCATATTATATATTGGCATATTGAAAAAATTATATCCTTTAACCTGAATTGTATCCGTAGAGGATTGAATTAAATGGCTAATAAATTGGTTTTTTTTGTTGTTATTCCAATTAGATAATTCTTTGATGGTGAGCCTAATTACGATGTCATTTCTCTCTATTGTCCTTGTGTGCCATATAATGACACCTGGAATATGTTTTAGAATGACAAATATTTTTCGTTGTTTTCTTGTTGATCAAGAAGATAACATGCCAAATTATTTAGGTGCCCTTAATCTAAAAAACAATGTTTATCCAAAAGGATTTTTCCATTAGAGAATATTTTTTCAACTAATGACTCTTCCAAGAGTGTTGATCATAATCATGGGCCTTCTAAACACAATGTTAAACCAACTATATTAGTGAACATAGGTTCTAAAATCCATCAATTTTTTTTTTGTATAGGATCCCAATGTACCGAGGAAGAAAGTGTTGGAAGATTGATTGTTGTCATTGATGTCAACCCTAGTCATGGGTTTTGGACCGCAAGATTGATAAAGGTATTTGGACATGAAGGAAAATGCACATGCATATACAATACCCATGAATGGATAGTATACATCATGTTGTTTCCAGTGGTATGTGGCACGTCACATGGATCCTCATGGTTGAGGAGAAATGAATTTTTGAAGATGACAAAGTTAATTGAAAAAGGAAGTACATGTAGGCCATGAAAATAATTAAAGAAAATAATTACAAAATAAGAAAGTGTCAGGTCGGCCCTAATGTTAAAAGGAAGTGACATAAATGGTATAAATAAATATCAGTATACATTCATTTGATACAATTTTAATTTCATATGGAAGAATAAGTA